>JAMKCH010048859.1:0-17742 GCA_023653785.1 Ophioderma brevispina
GCAAATGGACCGTGCAATAAATCAATTTGTTGGTTATCATGAGACTCCCCTATTAATATTCCCATTATATGGGGCTTATGCTTTATTCTGTATAGGCTTGAGTGATTTCGTTTCACCAAGAGGCTTACGTGCTCAATGATGATTAATGTTGTGTATTTCCACCCAGCTCCCTGTGCACAAAAAGCAGGGGAACTAAGTACATCCCTGAAATTATTCTCTACACTGGAAGAATTAATTGGAATAAATGCAATTTTTTTCTGATATACCGGGCTTAAAACACCACAAATAACCATAAACCTACCCTGGTCCCAAAACTTTAAACAATACGGCCCGCTTCTAAAAAGAGGGTTTAACAATCATTTACTAAACAATCTTTATGTTTATAGTAGAGTGGATAAGTAAAGAATTCACAAAATTTATGGAAAAGGTCATTTTTTTCAATGAATAATTTCTTTTGGTAGAATAGTCAATGTGATACTTTACCGCAGTTAAAAAACCTATTCCCTATCTACCTCTTTATTTCGGAGATAAATTTGTTTAAACTAACAGTTGTTAAATACCTATCATGTATTTGGAATACACGCCTAATGGAGTTATTGCATTTAAATCTAATTGAATTCAACCATGATTGTATTGATCACATAATAATAGCATAATAAATTGAGTTCCAAACATTTTGGTTTTTAACTTGTATGCTGTCTTTGGCGTGTGTATGGAAAATGGTTTCCGTGTTTATAATGGCAGACCTTTGAGAGAAAGGTAGGCAGGGTGAGTAGTTAGTTGTTTGAGAATCTATATGAGATGCACCTAATTTAATTAAATTAGATTCACTTATACTGACTGTTTACAAAAAAAAAAAAACAAGTTTGTCTCAGAAGAAATTCAAAAAATTCAATGCAAAGTGGGGATTTCTTTAATTACTTTTTTACCCCCCTTTCATTTTTTGCGCTTCTCCGCCGAATTTTCATTTTCCAGGAAATTAAAAAAAATCTTTCAGTGAACAAAAACCTAAAAATAATGTATTAAAAGACCAATAAAAAAATGCGCGGGTCTGCTAGAAAAATTGTTTTTTCTTGGCCTTAAAAAAAAAATTAGGGGTTCACTCATAGTTTTGGGGGGTTTGAACCCTTGTTTAGCCTGAGAGCAATAAAAATATTCCTACCCCAAATCCTATGAATGGAACCGGTTCATGTTACTGTATTTCGGCTAACAAGACTTACAAAATTAAAATTTACAAATATCAATTCAGCCGAAATTGCATGATTTGACCAAGTGAATTCGGTCTCTGGATACGGCAACATGAATGAGGGATAATTGGTCTATGCTGGTGTAAAAGTGTGTGTGCATGCATATTTGTGTAAACTATGTCCTTTGTACATGTCATGTGTTTTATCAAGATGACTTAGCATATATCTTGTTTCCTACAATTTTACTATGGAGGAATTGGTCATTGAAATGTTATTCAGATGTAATATCTAGCTTGGGTTGGAGGAGGCAAACTCCAAACTACCCTCCGAGTTTAAAAGAGGTTTGTTGACTTGGTTGTGCGTGAACTGGTATTGGCTGAAGATTTTTACATCGATACTTTCATGTACACGTACTATTGAGTGATTCATAAAATCTACATTCATGAAAGACTTGCATGAAAGGTTAAACATTTTTTGCTTGATGTTTTGCTTTGGTTGTTTACCAGGGATAACTAAGAGGTTCTTTCATAAGAATTCTGGGTATGAAACGCTTGTTTTATGCCCGAGGGCTTAGCGTATGACCAATCGCGTACGCTGTTACATACAAGGTAAAACATGAACAGGCTTGATTATTGCACTTTCTAAGAACACTGATAACTTTGGCATTATTTGTTTTGCAGTTATGATTTGGGATGATTTGAAGAAGAAACCTGTTATAGAGTTAGAATTTACGAGTGACGTTAGAGCTGCGGTTAATCAGAGATCGGTAAGTTTGTTCAAAAACTGACCAGTCTGAAGTGATAGAAAAGAGCATATATATTTCCTCTTCTCTGACTTTCTTCAACACTTTCTTGTTTTTCTCTCTCATCTCTCCCTCCCCCTCCCCTTCATCATGTTTCAGTTAAATTAACATATCATCATAAGCTATTGAACTATGAATTTCATCAAATCAAACACTTTTCAGAATTAAATATTGGTAAGGCCAAGAAAAAAAAGAAGACCGCGTACATTTTGTTAAAATTGATCTTTTACATTAGAGAAAGAGCGAGCTTTTTAGTTTTTGCTCACTTGAAAATTTTTTAAATTTGCAGAAAAAATGACAATTTGCCCGCGAAGGTGGTCGAAAAAAATGAAAAAAGTGGGTAAAAATGCTATAATTGTTTTTTTTTTCACCCTCTCGCTCTTCTAGCTCAGCGAGGGTGTTAGTCATGTTGGGCGAATCTCGATTTTCGGATGTGTGACGACTATCAGGGGCTTCACATTTTTGATCGTACGTCTATGAATTTTGGTAGTGTGGTAGGGATGGATAGGGGACCATCTCTGATAGAGCAATATCCCGAAATCGTGGTGTGTTTTTGGCCGCTCGGACTGTTTTTCGGGCTGTGGATTTTTTAGAATTGGAGGGAAAATGGAGGGATTGGTATATTCCGTGATGTTACGACTTTGCGCCGTGCATTTAGATTACGCCCCTGCCGAGGTCTGGCATGTGGCAAAGATTCTCGTTGTGTTCTTCCCTTGTTCTATTAGACTCTATCGAGTCCCGCTCCTTTGTTGGTATGCCGATTCATATGAATGGTGTTTGTAAGCTCCGTCTATTCAAGGGTATCACCGAGAATAATAACCTCGACAGATCTTTCTCGGCAATAAGTACGGCGGTCCAGTAATTCCCACTGTGTAGTCTGTGTCACAGACTCCGCAAGGTACTGCAATATGGGTGCTCGGCGAACATCAACATTTTCCCACGGTGCTACGCACTATAGGCTAGCTAATTTAATATGCACGATCTTACCTTCTCCCGCCGGTAGTCATGAGGAGGGTATTTACATGCAAATAGTCCTACCGTCTGTTATGCACGGAGGCTGATGGTTTTCCATTTGAACACCGTCCACACGGAGCGAACATTGCACAGATGATTACAAGCGAGTGGCTAATCATACCACATTGCCTACGTACGCTATTCGTAAGTTATTACTTTCTGACACATGTATGGCATTTTAGCATGTGCAAGAGTGTATAGGCTATACAACGGAGTCTACTTAATTTCGGGCATGTCAGACCTGTCATATCAATCATTTTTTGTTTTCTTGCATTTCACATTTACGAATCACATAAATTTACGAATCCATTAATTTTAACGAATCACCCTCAAAGCGAACAACGACGTAAAGGTTCCCTGGTACTAATTTACAATCTAAGCTTGCGATACAAAATAAAACAGGGAGTGGCATTGAATGAGGGGGCAGCTTCACAGTACTCTACAATTGGATTGATCATTGATCTTAAATAATTTAGACAATCATACTGTGCACTATTTTTTTTTAGGTCAATTCGTGTTAAATCTTTGGTGTTTGGTTTTGGCCGAGGTATTTTTTCCGAGGGAGCGTCAGCCACCAGGAAATACCGAGGCCAACACCAAAGATTTCACACATGACCGAAAAAAGATGATGCAAAGTTATTATTGTCATTAATCACCGTAGTTTCATATCTACAAAATAAATCTCTCACTTCAACTCCAATTCAAATTTTATTTTGATAGCCGCCTCCCCCTCTAATATAATATTGAAAGTCTCCAGGGAATCCCAGTAAATCAAACGTCATCATCCCAGTAACAGTTTTGGGACCAATCAGAAAAGTGCAATTGAAACATTTGTAATCCATGTTCAGGCAAGGAGGATTATGTCAGGTGCTTTCGAGTGTCAAAGCTGAAAGTGTGGGAAGGAATGTTTTCGCCATGTTCGCTGTTTTCAAGCTGAATTTTATACACTTTTGGCGTTGATATCCAAATTAAATACAACTGGCGATAGTTTAAACAGCCCTGGGTAATCTTACGGATCTGGATTGCTTGAAATAAGATGCAGATTTTGTGCTAAGTATGAAGTTATGATCATGCATCACTCATCACAATTTTAATCAGCGTGGCCGGGTCTTTTTCGGATCAATGTCATTGACAGTGATAGGGGAGTCCTTTGGGTTTCTTGAAATTCCGCGGCTGGAATTATTTGTTTTCGAACTGGGAAACAAAGTTAACACATCTTGTCCGGAGAATATTCCAATATACAATGATTGTACGGTAAGCTATTTCAGTGTTTCACCTAACTTTTCGCTTTATCCCTAAACTTACTACGGAAATCGGTCTCACAGTCATGCACATGAATGCATGGCCATAGTGATTACTGTCCCACGCATCCCATGAACCCGTGAATACCACATATACCCAGTCCCACTGCTGTGTGGATTTCACAAGTTCCCCCGGCCTTCTTTATAAAAACCAAAAAAGAGTCAATTGTGTATTACGCATGATTTGTTTATAAGCATCCAAAACATTTCATATTTGCACTGTTTTACATGGTTTAAATAATGAAATCGCGGGTCAGACATTGCAAGGTTGAGATTCTCAGTCATGGTAAATGAACGAATGAACTTTCCTTGGGAATAATCATTTAATAACCACCAGGGCTTATGTATGTAGTCTCTACGTTTCTTTTCATAATATTTGTATTTAATTTGTAATACTTTATTTTCATTTATCCTTTTTAAATTTGATTTTTTTAATGAATTAGTTTGTTCATCTAGTTGCTATTTTTTTTTATCTTTGTCTATTTATTAATTTTGTTTATTCTTCAAATTATAATCTTTTACCATTTTTCAATTTTTGTATTTATCTTGTCATCTGATCCCACTTTGTGTAATTTACCTTTTTTTATAATATAATTATTCATTTCATTTTTGATTTGCATTTGTTATTTGTATTTATTTTTTGTTTAATATTGTACATTCATGTTGTTTGTGTATTTGTTTTTGTTTCATGTTGTCCATCTATTATCTTTGTCTACTTATTAATTTAATTTAGTTTATTCATGCAAATTATTAATCCTATTTTTTTGTATTTAATTTGTTCCTTTATCCGCTTTGTGTATTTACATTTTTTATATATTTTTTATTCTTTTTCCATTTGTGAATTTTGCATTTTGGTTATTTGTCTTTATTTTTTTTGTAAATATTTGTACATTCATTTATGTTTATTTGTGTATTTGTTTTGTTTATTGGTTGGTTTGATTCATTTTTTATTTCTTTGTTTTACTTATTTGCGCTGTTATTCTTTATTCACTGTTTTTATTTCTTTGTTAATTTCCTTTATTTGCGTTATTTTATTTATCTTTGTAATTGGTAATCATTTCCTATTTTTATTTTCTACTAACCTCCACCTTCCCCCCCCCCCCCATATCCATGGGAACTATGGGTAAATCCCAAACATGCACGTAACGTGACTTGATTTGCATATTACAACCATTCATGACCTTGCAAGTTGCGTTGTGCATGTTACAATACTCGATTTCGCAAAACGCGGCGTTTCCATTTTTCAACACTTGGATTTTGTAATGTCTTTTTTTTTTCGGGAAAGTACACATGTCGTCTTGTTACTCTTGAAAACCACACTGCCCCTGGGACCCTGTCCCCGGGGACTGTCCTCGTCTAGCCTGACCCGATGCTCACATGATTGTCATGAGACATGACCGCGTGCAGCTGATACATTGACCATACCATTAATGCATATACGGTAATCAATCATGGGCATGACTTTTAATCCATCAGTCATTGAATGATGGATTAATTGCCATCGAGAGCGGCGTGTTTTTTAAATATTTCTGCTCTTATTTGCGAAACTAAGTCGGCCGTTTTTATATGTCGTTTTCCGCCGAAAATTCGGCAATTGTTTTCTGGAGCAATGGGCTTTCGCCGTAGGTTTTATTTTTTTTTGGAATTTAGTGATGGTAGTCAGTTTGTGTAACTTTTGTATCTTTTGTCAAGTTTTGGACATCATTTGATGCTGTGCTTGTCCGTCTTTCTTATTGAATGCAGTGGGTTTATGTGTGCACCTATTAACCGGTTTCTATTGGGGTTCTTCGGGCGAAAATGAATGGTGATCGTGTTACCAACCTACCAGGTCTTACCAGTTACTGGAAGGTCAAACACAGTGCGAGTTCATTTGAACTTGAGTAGATTTAGTGTAAACAAATTTCCCTGGATGAAGGATCGCACGACTATATAGAGATGACACAAGAAAGTTGTTTTTACTTTGAGATCAGACTTGAGTTATGTTAATAAACTCTCACCAAAGAATTTTCAGCAAAAGTATTAATTTGCCTACTTTAGTGAAGCAAACTTCAAAATTTAAGTCCTGTAACTTAGCAAATTTGGTCGCGTGGTTCGTCCTTGCAGAAGGCAAGCCTTTTTTTCCCATTATGGCATTTATGCTGACTATGCATAGTGTTTTATGGTATGATGGGTGAAAGTTGGGTTTGTTGGTTTTTTGTTTTCGACGGCAAAGTTTATAGAATTTTTTTATTTTTATTGTATATGGGTCTATTTTTGGAGGTCTTTGAGAAACAAGTTTGGTGTAAACGCTGAAAACCATATCTGTTGTCATTAGTAAGTTCTTGTTGGCTGTTTTCGATACAATGGACATTGCTGTCGACAATGTATACCATGCCCAGCGTGGCTGTTCTCTAAACGATGTAAACACCTACTTGACCTTTTTAAGGTCCCTTGAACTGCTTGAAAACCAGTTTCTGGATTTATAAGTGGGGTCCTTGAACGTTGAAGCACTTTAATATAGTAGGTTTTCTAGATATCCATATTTGACCTATAAATATGATCAACAAAAGAGTGTATTCACTTTGCCGACAGCGGTGGCATACTTCGAATATTTTTTAATAACCCTTACACTGGGCTACTACATTCTATTGCTAGTTGGGACACAAACCGCTTGCCTTACTTTGACGGGTTTTAGATATTTGTGTCGACGGTGGCCACTACATTAGGCCAACATTCGACTTTTGACTCTTTTAATATCCGCTTCGTTGAAAGCGATAATGTTGAAATAATGGCGGTAAGCATAAATCATACCTAGTTTAAATCTTTGGAACACACTGCCAGAAATTAATTACATTTTGACTAGAATATCCGAAAAAATTGTTCAACAAGAGTCAGCGAAATTTGTCAATAATAATCCTCTATTTTTGATAGAGGAGATTTCCCTCAAAGTGGCCTGAACCATACGAAATTCTGAGGATTTTTATTTTTAAAAACCCTAAAAAACCCGACAATTTGCGCTGCTACCAGTAAGTTTCCTGACCCTCTGATATCCTTATTAAGTGTGCAACCAAGCGTCAATGTTTTTCTGTAAAAGAGATGCATATACGATTGTTACGAGCTTGCTGCATTACAGATCATTTGTACGGAATGCCGTGGTAACCTGGAGTTGAATGTAACTGTTTAGTGTACATTTGCCGTATTACCTTCACACATAGTCCAAAAGAACCCACTGACCCAAGTCTCGTATTGAGTATTATAGAGTGGCCTCTAGTGACCCTAGATGGCCTTTGACCCCATTTGGTCCATCTACATAATAAAACACTTGAAACTAAAATGCTATGACAAACTAAAGGAACCACTGTCCAGGACTCTTACTGGTATGCGCAGAATGACCTAATGATGACCATGTGCCCCTTTTTGCCCTCTAATGGCCCTATTTGACCTTTGCCCCATTTGTCAAAATCTAGAAAAAAAAAAAGTCACTTTGTGGGCTTTGGGGTTTTCCCGGTCTATGTGGTTTTCATCAACCGTCCTTTTACTACGATTGATTTGGTGTGGTGGTAAGCTGCCGACGTACGAGGTTTTGTGGTCACGATTTTGGAGGTGGTCATTTTTTTTTGGTCAAAGTCATCCCCAGGGGGTCGTTGTCGGGTAACTTGGTATGGTGGTAGAGTTTCCGCCGTTCGAGTTTTATGGTCACAATTTTGAGGGGTCTTTTGGGGTCAAAGTCATTCAGGGGTTTTGGAAATGATGGTGGTGTTGAGATCAATAAACTTATAAACATTAAAAATAATAACAATTCTTAGGCAAAAGAAAATATAGTCTTTGGTTTCTGACATAGTTTTTTCCCGACTTTCGGATGAACAGCACAGCAATATTTTTATTTAAACCATTACTGCGATAGCTATGCTGTGTCTTAAAGTGTTAAACAAATAACCTCCAGTGGTGCAAAGGGATAGCCTACAAGATAATGAAACCTGTGTGTGATTTGATGTTTCCTTTTGTTTTGAAGATTTTTAAATTCCATATGTATTACTTGAGTTCCTGCTGACAGGTCCTTAAATGGAGCTGTCATACGCGAAGCCCTGTCAATTTTTTTTCGGACAGCTTTATTTTAAGAGCTCTATCTGCATGATGCAGTTCATAACAATGTAGGTGGCTTCGTTTCAAGTTACGAACCTTGTAAGTTGACGTTTTACTTCAAAACCTTTTTCATTTTCATGTCATTCTTTTAAAAAAAATCCAAATGGACTAAGTTCGACTTGACAGTTCCCTTAAATGTGGAAAGCTTTCAATTGAATTTAAAGACAACATCCATTTGGCTGTAAATCCCCTTGAGGAGTATTACCCGAATCTGCTAATTTTTTTAAAAATCTCCCTGATTCTAATCAAATTGTCCGATTCCAAGATCAAATCTCCCTCATTCCAAAATCTCAATGTTTGCAGCTCTTCAAAGGGCATCCAGGGGTCCGTTTTTGACGTATGGATATAAGTTTTGGTATGTGGTAACGTTTCGCCGACTAGTTTTTGGTCATGTTTTCGAGGTTTCATTTTGGGGTCAAAGGTCTCCTGGGGTCGTTATCCGGAGTAACGTGGCTTGCCCCCCTTTTTGTTGACGTATGGATATGAGTTTTGGTAGGGTGATGAGTTTCGCCATACAGTTTTGTGGTCATGTTTTCGAGGTTCATTTTGGGGTCAAGGGTCATCCCCCAGGGTCGTTATCGGGCGAACTTTTGGCCATGCTTTGACGTATGGATATGATTTTTTATAGGGGTAGAGTTTTGCCGTAAGACCACTTTTGGTGGTCACATTTTCCGAGGGGTCTTTTGGGGTCAGAAGTCATGTAGGGATCATGATGGGGAACTTGGCTGTGTTTTCAATACCCATGCTTTGACGTATGGATATAAGCACCCGGGGCGCTAATAAGGTCGAATACAGTACCCTTGGTTTTTTGAAATTCTGAAAACATTTCCGGTATACTCATCCACGTGTAGACTCAGCGACGAAGACCCACGGGCAGCGCGGGCTCCACACTGTATACCATTTCTGCAAATAGTTACAGTGCCACCAAACATGGTCAAATGAACTTGTAGGACTCATATGGTAGTACAGTTTGACCTCCTACTGACCTAAATGACCTTTGCCCCACGTACAACCTTATGCACATTATATTTTTTATACGGTGGTCTGTCGGTCACTCTGTGTCTGTCTGTCTGACCTTGTCTATCTTCTCGGAGACCGCGATTGCACCTGCCTGCAACTTGGTGGGTGGGTCCCCTTGACCTTACGAAGACCGAGTCTGTATGGTTATGGATCAAAGGTCATCAGGGGTCATTCAAAGTCAAAGGAGCTCCAATGGGGTAACTTGGTGGTATTCAGGCAAAACCTGGTGGGGCGGGGGGGTCGGATTGTTGATGATGAAAATTTGAAAGGTCGTGGCAAGGTCATCAGGGGTCATTAGGGTCAAAGGACCGCAAAAACCGAGGGTATTCAAGCCAGGTGATCACAAACACAGGTGATAGCCAAATCAGAGGATCGCCTGTAGAAAATACTATTAAAGAAACCACCGGTCAAGAACTCGTATGGTAGGTACAGAATGGACCTATTATGTACCATATGCCCTTGGAACCTCCAATGACCCTACTTGACATTTGACACCAAAATATCTAAACCATTCTTCCAAGTTAAGTTGTATAGCCACCAAACTTGGCTCAAAAGAACCACTGCCAAGACCCGGTGGGCTATATGTACACTTGACCTGTAATGACCATACATGACTAAGACCCACAACTACAATTCCCTAACCATCACAAATTGATGGAATTACTGCATCATTGATGCAATCGTTTGCTCAGTTGTTTCAGAGCCTCCGGAGGCTCCTTCGATTAAATTCCCCGAAGCTAAAAATGACATTGATGGGCTAGTAAATGTTGTCGCCTTCAGCCAGTTGTTGTAAAATTGTCGAAAGGGGGGACAATTGAAACTGAATGTGTAATCGGTGGCACCGCGGATACCATGCCGGGTAGATACCATGTCCATATTATACCGGCATGTGGGCATCAGGTCAGCATCCGGTCAGGTAGGCAAGCCAACTTAAGTGGGAATGAATCCCGGGGGATATGAATTGATAGAAAATCTTTTTTTTTTACCTTTCATATTAATTTAGGCTATATCAGTTTGTGTACTGTATGCTAAGGTTTGTCGCAATGGAGGGAGGTGAACTGAAAAGTTTATAATATAGTGTTGTTATTTGTATGAGCTTCCCAAAGTCGGTTGTTATTTTGATTTTTGAAATCAAGTTTTAGCAAATGTCTATCCTTCTTCGGGGCCCCAATCAATTTCATTTACTAGCTACGTCACACGCAGGATCATTGTGTGAAGTCATTGTGCTCTCACAAGGACCCGTGACGTCGTGCGCGCGGATATTTTAGGATAATACCATTGGATTTTGGAGGATCACCTATTACGACGCAGGTTATTAATATTCAGAGTACTGTTTCATGTACAACACACTCTGCCCTTGTCCTCATGTTCATGATGCTGTCACTAATGAAACCGGGAAATCCCATTTCGCATCAGTTTAAAACCTGTACGGGGTGGATCCATTCTAAACACAGCCAGAAATTTTACAAATGTTAATCTTGATCAGGCGGCGGGGGAAGGTCATTAATATTTCGTTACTGAGTTTGGATTATAGGTGGCGAAATGTACGTTAGACAATGGCGACATATCCGAATAAAATCGACGCACTTCCATATCAATTACATTTAATGTAACCAACAGACCTCTACATACCCTTGTGCATATAGCTAGAAAACGTTATTTTGAACAACCTTTTCTCATCCAAAAAAGATGTTTGATTAAAAATTTTGAGGAAAAAAGCACTTTAAATTTGAATATTTTAGGGATTTTAGTTTCAAATTTGCCGTTGCCTCATCCTCTTCCGTCAGCCCCAAGACGAAGTAGTTGTGTTTTGCATGGGAATATAAAAGTAGCGTAGTGGATGTTTTGTTTACAGAGATGGACTAGTATTTTGGTCGTCACCCATTGCCCGAGCCCGAGCCGGTATTTGCGATTTTGTAATTTGAAAGCATGCTGGGCTAGGCTTGGCAATGCACTGATGAGTTTGATGTCACGTATTGTGTATTGTCGTGATTGTAAACATAGGCTACTATGTTCCAAAGTAGTACCATATACCCATGATACATGTGTGAGCATTAGGACATTTTTGACATAAACACATATACTTGGGCTATCTACAACGAGCAATCAGTGTGTCCAGTGGCTTGCATGGTGTATTACAACATACATAGGAGTATCGTGTTACTGCACACTGCACAGCCCACGGCGTATACTCTGTTCGGTCTTTATCATTGCCGGTAACGATACGTAATGACGTGATCTCTGCATTCGCTTTAGCAATTCGACTGTGCTGCCTTTATTCATCCGTGCGTGGTGCAATGGAAAGGTCAGCGCATACGTGTCTAGGGTGCAAAACCTGACGCGCACAGTGACGTCACACCTTCAGAACTTGAGATTGAAATATTGGGAGTGCGGATAGGAACACGCTTCTATCCCGGTTTCTATGGCATCTCACATTGTCGAGCCTAATAACCGCTATTCAATTACCACTGACGTGCCATTCACGTACGCGCTAGATTTGATTTGTCACAACAATCATGCTGTAAATGGCATGAAAATGTGCACGTGCAGACGTCCCAATGCACGACAAACATCTGGATGTTGGAAGTTACCACATATGTTCTTATACATTAAGCGGATCTGTGCCCTGGTAATAGCCCCACTGTATTGTTTTTGTCTTACATTTCCTTTCCTTTGTAACATTGACATCGGTTGTCTGGAACAGTTCCGTGCTCAGTGTTTCTTCTAATCCTGTATGACCCGTGTTTGACGCCATCGTTGAGATTTGTGACGCGGGGCGTGACTCACTACGATGTGGAGTTTAGGACAGACAGACCCGTCAGGACTCAATTGGCGAGTCCGAGTCACTCAACTTGTACTCATGCTCGGTGGACTCGGTCTCGGGTCCCATGGACTTGAACCTCAGGGCCCCATGCCGTGGACTTGGATTCGCCGCAGACTCAGACGCTGCTGGACTCGTACTCAATGTAAACCTCAGTGGACCTTCCGACATCAACAAAACTACAACACACATATCTCCAATACTGGCAATACTAGTTAGTTGAATGATCACCAGATACCATAATGAATTTGTTTCATGTCCTTCAATTTCTAAAATATTATAATATGCTGACAACTTATCGAAAAATCAGTGAACATGATATTAAATAGTCCAAATGCACCATTCTCCACTAATTTTGTGAATGCTCACAATCAGAAAGTTTAGATAATTTGGAACTTGAATAGATGCTGTAATTTTATTGTTTACAATACAATCAATGCAGCGAGCAAGCATGAAGCGGGCGGTTACAACCCAGAGACTTTGCGAAAAGCTGTTAAGATCGCTCTTTTAATAGCTGATTGAAGATCCACGCGCTCTCTTTAGCATCTTAATTGATAATGCGCATGCGCATAACAAATTTGTGTTTGCCTGTCAAAATGGTCGACTTTGCCGCATTGTGAGATTAATGACCTCACCGTCCTAATCTTGATCACGTTACCGGTCAAAGCACTGAGGGCAATGCCGTCAGAATACTAAATTAGACATCGTCATTGGTTTAAACACGGCGTCTAACACAATATTTACAAAAAATCCAATTTTGTTTGTGTGTGTTTCGAAGTATATTTTCTTCTTATTCCAAAACTGCGGAAGAACAACAACACTGTAATGTTATATTTCCTGATTTTATGATAACCGGCAAGGTCTCCTATTGATGCCTTTATAAGCCTTGCTGTATTACTTGAGGCTTGGCCGCCATCGTCTGGGCGGACATGGCAACTGTGGTAAAGTAAAAGGATCAAGATTCAACTTCTTGCAACGTCCGGGGTTTGTTTGGTTTTACACCAGAAAAAAAACATTGGCACAGCGTTCGTCGGAATTGACAATGCTATTTATGCCATAGGGCATTGATTGTCATAAACAGCGATGCATATACATGCATGAAATTGGTTCGTTCATGATGATGTTAAATCAATGAAGACTGAAGAGCATTGTGAGGTGAGTTGAATCATAGTAGCCACCTGTCATTAGTTGTTTTCACACACCGGTATCCCGTGTGGATATTTAAGCCCGGTGTGAAAGCAGATAATCCGTAGGACCCTAGTCCGGGCTCCATAGACATAACGGAATAAGCGTGAAACAATGCTGCGTAAAGAGTCACTGAATCGATTGCCCTATGTTCACCATTGTTCCCGACGATTAGTACTCCGACATGTTACTACTTCTACACCTTTGCTCGGGCATCGCGGGCGGGTACCATTGATTCAGTCACAAGCCTTTTGTGTTGGTCTGTGTGTTAAAACTGCTATTCCCAACCTCTTGTGGGTGAATCATATGGAGGGGAAGGGTGGGTTGTTGGATAGAGGGGGAAGTGTGGGTTGTTGGCTCTTGGGAAGGGTGGTTGTTTGGATAGGGGGAGGGGTTGTTGTTGGATCGGGGAAGGGTTGGTTGTTGGATAGGGGGAAGTGGGGTTGTTGGATAGGAAGGGTGGGTATGTTGGATAGGGGGAAGGTGGGTTGTTGGGTAGGGGTAAGAGTGGGGTGTTTAGGGGGGCCAGGTGGGGGTTGGTTGGGGAGTGGGGTATCCCAAGGGGAGGAGGGGCGGGGTTTGGGGTACATTGGGTTATGGTGGGGTACCCCAATGTGACCTCATAACCCCATGTGACATTCATGACCCCTGTGTAACCTCATGGGACCATGGTGACCTCAATGTGACCCATGGTATCCCTCATGTGACGTGGTGACCTCAATGGACCCTGGTGACCCTCATTTGACCTTGGCAACCTCCTGTCACCTTTGGTCCCATTGACATCAGACCTCATAACCCCATGTGACCTCATGACCCCCGTGTGACCTTGTGACCTCATGGGACATGGTGACCTCATGTGACCATGGTGACCTCATGGTACCCTGGTGACCTCATGTTACCTTGGTGACCTCATGTGACCTTGGTGGACCTCATTTACCTTGGTGCCTCAATTGACTTGGTGACCTCATGTGACCCCTTGGTGACCTCATGTACCTTTTGGCCCCATTCACAAACCGGGACGACAGACAACACCAATGGTCCAACGACCAATGATGTTATGTTTTTGTAAATTTGACACAAATTCCCTGCATACTTCCTCAATCAAGTTTATTAGTACTGACAAATATATTAGGATATGTACCAGTGTTGTAGGCGGTACTTTGCTTTTCTTTTCATGCTCACAAAAACCAAGCGAGAGACATCTACCCACACTTTTTAACCCCAACCCTCATATCTTTTACTATTGGTTTATTCTTAGTCTTGTTCACAAATGTTCTGAAAAGTTTGATAACATTGGTTGCTCCATTGCTTAGAATGGTAGTACACTTTCACTAGCACTAACCGTTTTTCCGTGTAGGGGTCCGTTCCCGAAATTCAGATGTAATCGTCTTGCCTGAGTTGACTAATTTGTCCAAAGCACTGCTTAACTGAGCATGAAAAGATTTTTTATGTAGACATATGCATATAGGATTACCCAGAGTTTTGGGACAAACCCAGTTTAATATATCAACAGTACAAAATGTTAGGTTAGGCTTTTTACTTACTTGTGTCAAAACTCAATAATTGGGATGAATTATTATTCTGATTCTGCCACCATATCCATCATGCAGTTTATTCCTTTGAGGCGGCAAATTCATAGGATCGGCCCCCTCTACATTCTTTTCCAAATCAATCAAATCAATCATATGGACATGTCTTCCATAGTCATTATGGTCATATACATGAAATACATTAGAGGGAGTTGGGAATCGGTAGGAAGAATGTTGGAATAAGTAGGAATACGGGTAGAAATGGGTTCGATATGGTGTTTACAAAAATGAGTGGGGGAATGATGAGAGTGTTGACCCTGAGAATAAGGAGGGTGTTAGGAATGAAGGTGTTGAAATGGTAGTTAGGATTTTACGGAGGGGAGATATTGGGGAGGGAAAGGGAGATATTAGGTAAGTGTAGGTGGGATGTTGGATGGGTACATAGGAGGTTTTGGGGATGTGGTCGTGGATGATGGGGATGGATACCAATGGGATGTGGGGAAGGGGTAGATGGTGTTGAGAGGGGAAGTGGGATGTTTGGTATAGGGTGGTGGGGTTTCCAACATATTTTTTTGGCTTTCGCTGTAGATACAAGATGAATTGACCTACTTAGATACTTATGTGCTACTTCAGGGTTGGCTTCAGGGATGGCACCAAGAATATCAAAACTTCAGTAACGTTTAAACAGGTTTTGAAAGCCATACTTGCATTCAAATGTTTTTTAACCTACATGAGTTAATCATGTCATTTTTTCCCCTCCTAAGCCGCCGCCACCCCTGTGCTATAAATTGTGAGCGAGGGTTCATGCATCGTTGAATGCTCTCTTTTCAATCCTGCATTCGCATTAGCATTTTTCTTTTAAAAAAAGAGCATTTCGCATTTACATTTTTCAACATTTTTTCTGAGACAAACTTTTTTTTTGCCTACCCAAGGATTCCTGAACAATGATCATAAACAGTGAATACAAGTAAATTCGCATCTCATATCACCAATACTTGAATTTGACATGTTAAATTTTCAATTTAGTGGCAAAGGAATTTCATTGTCAACAGATGCCCCCCCATCAAAATTGTAATGGATACTTTTAAAATACCAAGTCATGTGTGCGTGTGGTAATGTGGGTGTGATGTAGTTTATAATATATGTTGTTGTGTCTGTCTATCTCACTGTGTCACTCATGTCTATGGGCATGTGCATCTGTTTGTCCTGTGGTGAATTGTTAAAGGTGCAAATAAGTACGATTTCAAATAACAGGTGGCCCTAAAAATTCGAAAATTCAGATTATTGGGCCACAGGTTTAAAGCTTGCTATCAAAAACTCCACATTTGAAAGGATTAAGCTTAGAACTGTGTTCAATCATCCCCTCTGAAAGGATAACTGAGAACTGTTTTCTTTGGTAACAAAAATTGTGACATTTCTAATTTCTAGAGCAAACAGGAAATTCAACCTATGTTTTCTAGTGAAATATAAGCATATACAACACCTTTGTTTAATTTAGTTAGTTTTGCTAGCCAACTAAAAGGTTTGGAATTTTTATTGAGTGTCTAATCTATATGAAATCCTAGGCACATGTGGTCAGTGGATACAATGACCACCTCATGCCCCAAAGGTCCTGGGTCCGAGTCCCGCTAAGGCCAAGGTGTTGTGCCCTGGGCAGGGCACTTTACCCCCAAACCCCACCTCGCATTGCTCTCTCCACCCAAGTGCTAAATGGGAGCGTGTAGGATTTGTCCATTGAGCCGCCGTCCAATGGTATGAGTATGCCTTGGGCATGTGTAAGGCAGCTTGACATATTCTAGGGGCAGCAGAATAATTGAAGCACTTTGATACATTGTGAAAGGCGTATATAAATGTCAACATTTAATTATCACGAAATATGAATGACTTGAAAAAAATTTTGTTGCACCAATCACCTTTAAGCTTGAACTTGACCCAAGTAGTTTCAACGCACTGCATTGACAAACTCTAAGTTTTTCATCAACCAATTCTCTGGATGGTCAGCTCTATGACTAGTATGTTAATATCAAAATTTTGCATTTTTAGCATTATGATAAGGAGCCTAATTTGCATATTGGTCCAAGGATTTTAAGTGCAATGTATTGAGTTGATTTACATATATTTAGATGAAAAGGTTTCCTATTAATTCCCAGCATTGGGGTGAATTAAGACACCTCATACATCTAGATCTTCTCAAAATGGATTCAAGTGGCGACATCAACTAATATCCTACTTGTTCTAATATGGTAAACTTTCATGGTATTTCTTGTTACTCTACGATAGTTGTAGTGCTAGACAAATGATCAAGTGTAACATTCACACAGAAACCCACACAGCTACATGTTTTTTGAAACATGTCCAACCCTAAAGGAAGGAAACAACAGGTGCTGTTCTTACCTTTTTATAGTGTCAACCTAATGTGAAATAGAAATAATTTCACACAAGAGTTAAGATTTTAATGTAAAAATGTGGAATCAATAGGGTAATATTAAAATTTTCTACTCTAAAGAAAGCCACAGGCTTTACCATGTTTCTTAATGCTTCTCAACTTATCCATTTCCAAGTACATTCTCACTGTGAAGATCTGGAATCACAGGCAAATGCGATTCAACTTTCTGCCCTCTTCTCTTGATTGCTCCGAAATTGTGTCGTTTTGATTGAGTTGCTGTAAATATAAAGAGTAAGCTTATAAATGTAGCTATAGACTCCAATTCCTTTTCTGATTAGGGCGTCTATATAACGCGTGCGTAATTGCTGCTGTAAC
>JAMKCH010048860.1:0-11250 GCA_023653785.1 Ophioderma brevispina
TCCCCTAGGGTGGAAACCATGGCGAAGACAGCGGGCCGGTGGCGCCTGAGGAGGCGGCCCGAAAGCCACACCATCACCAGCCGCGCAGTAGCCGAAGCTACCCCACTTTGGGAGCACCCAAAGCAGCGCGGCTGCCTGGGATGACCCCCGGACCGGAGCACCCGACTACCACCCCACTCCCGTGGACGCAACACGAGCGGCGTACCTATGTTCAATGGCTGCCCATTTAACATCCGAAAGTCCAAGACAGGAAAGAGGCGCACCGGTCGGGGATGATGCGGGAACATGCCTGTGATGACAAAGAGGGTGGGGATCCCACTCATGACATGGATGCGGGGCAGCGTACGCAATTATACGCCATAATCGGGGTGAGCGTGAGCTGCGAGATGGAATAGCGTGCGCAATTAAAAAACGTAACCAGAAAAAAAATAACAAGCGGTCGTGGAGGTCCCCGATACGCAGTCAGACACAAAAACTCGGTAACTGAGTCACCAACGGTTAACGAAATTTTTAAAACACAGTTTTAACAGATTTATAAGATACAACAGATATAATAAAATAGTGATGCGATCTGATCGGCAGATCGGAAATCTGCCGATTTTGGTCGAATCGACTTTGAATCGGGATCCGGGAGAACGTCATCAGGCCCTACCCGATCACCTCACCGGATCTCCCAAACTGACAATTAAAAAGCCCAAAGTTTACTAAAATACACGATTTTTAAAGCTTACCATTTATATTTTTCTATGTGACTACTACATTATGTCATTATAAAATTCGCTGCCATCATTTACCGCAGGAATCCTGTTGTGTCCAATGTAGATAATTTCTATTTTGCGTATTTTACGCCAAACTTCTGAACGGGAAGGTTTTCCTGCGGGTGAAGATCCTCCAAAATACAGGGAAAATTCCTCAACATTACAGACGAAATGGCATGAGTACAAGTAGTCAGTTCATTGCAGCCATTGTAGGCTGAAAAGAAGACGCCATGTGTGTGTCCTCAGACGTAATTCATCAGTATATGTTAAAATGCTGGCTCATTATTCTTCATTAAAAGTCATGTTTGTGCTTTCATTTGAAACATTTAACCTTCAACAATTATTTAAAAGTATTTTCTTTATATTAATTTAGATAAAATTATTTATATTATAATAACTTTTTATAATGTAAATAATAAATATGAAGACAAATAATTAAAGGATAATAGAAATAAACACCCACAAAATAAAATAAAATAAAAACAAAATAATATTTTAAAAAATGAACATAAAAATATAAAAAATCTTTAATATACATACCACAGTTTATTCTCTATGGGATTTGTATAGGGAAGTCTAGAATATACCAAAACTCACTATCTAAAATTAAAAAGTCCTCTAATGACGTCATCATTGATGTCATCACTTTCAAAGTTGTATATAATACTTAACTAAGCAATACCAAAATTAAAATTAAATTAAAAAAAAAAAATACAAATATAGTAAGTAAAAATGAATATAAAAAATCTTTTATATACACACTATTATTCTCTATGGATTTGTATAGGGAAGTCTAGCATATACCAAAAATCACTACATCTAAAATTAAAAAAGTCCTCTAATGACGGTCATCAGTGACGTCATCACTTCAAAGTTTTATATATACGTAACTTAAAAAATTCTTCACCCATACGCACCTTAACATACGCACCTACACGGACCTATACTTAATAACCGTAGCTATGGGAATAAACCAAGGCACGACCACACATCGAATGAAAGTGACACGGCAGTAGCCGCCTTTGCATTATTTTAAAGTTAAAAACCAACTTCAATCCACAATGTAACATTCAAAAATAAACTTTATCACAAAAATTCCCACGACTTAGCTGTAAACAACCTCACTGAGCTAGACACAACGGCGCTGAGTAGGACCTCTCAGCACACGGGGCCACGTTGATAAACATATAAGCTGACACAGTGGGGGGTAAATAATTGATTTGATACACTAACACGCTAACTCAAAACATAACAGAAAAACACATATTTTACGTTAACAAATAGACTACTGGCTGCGGGTAAGTGAAGATCGAGCCCTGTTTTGACGTAAAATAATACCAGAGACTATCACATGAAGATTGTTTCAACTCGTGAGAGGGTAAATGGTTGATAGGTTAGTGTGAATTCCACTGCGATTTTGGCGCGAATTCTAATTTACAAATATAATCGGAATCGGGATCTGATCGGTTCGATTCAACCAATTTTATTATCGGAGATCGGCAGTACAGAATGGGGCTGGATCGGCCATCCATAAATATAAAATAATACACACAACAAAACCATATTAATTGTTAGCAAGCAAGCCCGCTAACAAATAACATAACAAACTCCACAGGGTCAAAGGCAGTAAAAGCAGCAACACGTGCGACAAAGGCTGCCTTTGTTTACTTATTTACCGCTACAGAGATTCACATGACCGCAACCGCGGCAAAAAAAGGATACATAAGAAGAGCTCTCCGACGGGTAAAAGTCTCCGGATATTCCGTCCGATAGAGCGCTATTAAATCCAGAATATATATCCAGTAAATATCCAGATAGTTTATGTATAGGAGTAGGAGTATTCCGTCTGAGATGACAAATAGCAAGCAGGGTTCCCGCTTAGGTTTTTAACTGAAAGTCCACTGGACCCCACAAAATTTCAAAATGTCAGAAGTATCTGGTCCAGTGGAATATTTTGTGGTCCCCAAAATATCGCCAAATGTTAGTACAAATCAGTTGCCTTTAATTAAGTCGTTTCAAAAGTTTTCTTAATTTTTCTTTTTGTTTGGTTGTTTGATTGTGTTTTTGTTGTGTATTTGGCTCGTTTCTCTTTTAGCGTGCCAGATAATGCAAGGTTAATAAAAAAGTGAAGACTTATAAATACAATCTGCTACTACACTCACATAGCCCAGAGTTGTATGAAGCCATCTCACAATTGCACCAGTTTTGGGAAATTTCACCCAAAAGGTATTGAACCCACAAAAAAATCTTCTTAACACAAAACCCTGAGTTTTACACTCATTTTAGCTCACAAAGAATAAGTACTTTAGCATTTTAGTGTGATCATGAAATGTCTTGTGGTTCTTAAAATGAACACTTTTTATCCTGAAGGACTTACCATCTGTTTTGTAAGACACATATATAAAGCATAATGCAATGTATTATGGGATGAATTTAATCACATCTGCACATGGCTACAGCCCAAAATTGACATATTGAGAACTAAGTACCCCACGACCCTTCAAACTCAGAACACTCTAGCCTGCATTTATACCATTATTTCCCTTTGGGAGGGTGTGTGAAAGGGGATTGCACTCAAAAAGACGTAAATTGTAGGTCACAAGTACATATTTTTTGATGCTGTATATTTCATAGGTTGCTTATTTAATAAATAATGACCAAAATCGGACCTCTAAGACTTTAGAGAAAATAATCGAAAGTTCAAACAGCTTTTGTGCTGCATTTAGCAGAAATATTTTGGGTATTAATTTACTTCGAGGTTTGGAACACATTAATTTAGCTTTTCAGAGGAGTCTAGAATTATGGCGTCCAAAGTGGACGTCATTTGTCATCTTTCTGATTTATGGGTCAGTGAAAATTCTGTACGTTATAGACGCCAAAATACTTACTAACGGGGAACCCTGAGTCCAGTAACAAAATCTCAGTTAATTTGGCTGCTAATACAGAGCTGCGGTAACACGCGGCCGTCTTGGTTAACAGCCATGACAAAACCGCCGGAATTGAGGAAGAGCTATGGTCGACAGGGTGTGACCTGGGGTCACTGGTCGAGACCATTTCAATCTTTTTAGGGGTGCTAAATAGGTAATTTTGGGGCATTCTCTTCTCAGAAGGGAATGCATATATTTCAGTCAACATTGGTGTAAAGGAATCAGTTCAGTGTAATGTTTTATGTGGGGGGGGGGGGGTGCGGATTTGCCAGAAGCGGACCTTTTGTGACCAAAAAAGTGGGGATGTGACCTGACATCATCGCAGCATTGAGAAAACAGTATAATAAACACCCACCATGGCGTAATTCAATGGCTTAATTAACAGTCCTTGCTTAGTCCATTCAATATACACTGCACCACAACCTTAAACCTTAGACAAGCCGTAAACTTTAACTTGACAAACGGACTTCAACCTGGCCAAGGGTCCTCAACATCAAAAAACGGACCTTGGTCAATTTTGGGGGTTTTCGTCGCACCCTTCCCTGGCTATGGCCCGGCGCCTTACTACAAAATGTACACTTAAACACCTTAGGCACATTCAAATCTCGGCGAGGCGTTTTGAAGACACAGTGGCGTGAAGCAGACCAAACAAATCTCTTACACTGATACAAAAAACTGGTCATAGATCAACAAATACCAGGCATTCTTGTGAGACTGGGGTGTGAGTTTATTGATTAATTTGTACTTCTTTAGGTTGACAAGAAGTATAGGCAGGGTAGTCCCATGGGGACAACAAGAGGCCTCAACAAAAACATGAGGTGTTGTAATTGACATTAATTAGTTTTAAAATGATTGTTATGACTGAAATTTTATGTTGTCACAACCCTCACCTGTTTCCATTGCACTGACTTTCTGGTTCTCTTGAGATCCTGCCAAAGATATGTTCATAAAAGTTAAAGTCTCATCACAAGATTCTTTCATACAGATTCTTGGAGGCATGGTAAGGTTTCTCAAATATGACATATAATTCATGGTACTCATTATACCATTTGCTTTGAGTACCACATGTTGAGGAGACAATACAAAACAGTTTGTGTATCCATTTTTAAACTGTTAATCAGAACCAACTGTCCTTAAAGGTCCATGGCCCGATCGCTACTAGCCTCTTCCTCAGAAGCCCCCCTTCCCCCCCCCCCTTATAAAATTTTGGTATCTGAAGAAAGCTACTATTTTTTTCATTTACCCCTGTGAAATATTAGGGCTCAAGGATGAATTGGTTTGGATGTTATGAGCAAAAATGTGCTCCATTTTGGTCAACCAATATTATTTTACACAGAACTCTACAAGATTACAAAATCACATTTCATTTCTTACAACAATCAAACGTGTTAAAATAATCGGCACGAAACTTTTGCCAGGCCATAGGCCAAGCATGGTGGTGGGCTTTAAAAAAATGGAAATTGGCTGGGGCCCCAGGGGCTGCCGGTCCAGAGGCATTTTCGATAAATGCAACATTTTTACACCTAAATACAAAGATTCAATACCATCCACTGAGTATTGCTCCACGGCATTGACTACATACTTAACCCACTTTCACTTCATTGGTCTCGTATGGCAGCTCTCTAATTTTTGCTGGCAATTCCTTGCCTCTTTCTTCAACTGTTCTAGTCAGATGCCATCCTTGTTTACATTTTCAAGCTATTGAAATTTACCTCAATGGCAGCATACTTGAACCACTCAGATTTAGATTAGTTCTCCCCCCCCCCACCAGATCCCTCGATGATTAAAAATGACTTTTTAAACCATGCCGGCATCATAATTTAGGATTTCTTGCCTTCCCCCTGCCCAATTGTTTAGAAACATGTGGAAGCAACCTCTATCTGCTACCAATCATGGTCATTCTCACATTGCTAGAAAACAGCACTTTTATCTTTTGGCACTACTATAATATAAATCAATAAATCAAAATGATTATTTAAGATGTAAGGTTATGTTGGTCCCTACATCATCTCGAGGGTTGACTATACAACTAAAAAAATGCTAATCTGCGTTGGAACTTCTGTTGGTATCTGTATGGTGCTCCATTGACATGCGGTCAAGTGACATTCTGCTGTATCTACAAT
The DNA here is from genome assembly GCA_023653785.1 of Ophioderma brevispina. Lineage (NCBI taxonomy): Eukaryota > Metazoa > Echinodermata > Ophiuroidea > Amphilepidida > Ophiodermatidae > Ophioderma > Ophioderma brevispina. The sequence continues at coordinate 5,809 of JAMKCH010048860.1, forward strand.
GGGAAGTGGAATTGAGTTTAGAACCTTATAATTTAAATAAAAGGCAAATATATGGTATACAGATTTTTGGGGTACTAAAATCTCAAATGACCAAAAATACATTGAGAGAGTGCAATGCCTTCTATTAGTCCCCCCAGTGGCGTTTAAAGCAGCTTTTTTTTCAGGGGGGGCAAAAGGGGGGCACATATATTTTTCGGGGGGCAAGCATACATTAAAATTTGTTAGTAAGTATATTTCCTATAATGTAAATCACTAATTTTTCAGGGGGGGCAAGATCCCCACAGGGGGGACGCCTTCCCCCCCCGCTGCCCCCATGGCTACGCCCACTGTCAACCCTCGATATGTACTTCTCTGATAACCCATTCTTTTACCTTGGTCTTTCTTCTGTTTTCTTGTCCCTCTGTCCCCATACCTCAACTCTTTTTAGGTCCTTCTGCTGCAACATGACCTCTTTTGAAAGGCACTTCATCCCTGGTCCTTCATGCAGCAAGCGAAGCCTCAGCCCTTGCTTTGGCTTCTTTCTGAGCTTATGGTCACGTAAAATGTTCCTGTATCTTTTCTCTGCCTCTCTATCCTTTCTGAAATACAATTATGACATTTTGTTACAAACCTTTCCTTTCCCCTCACATCCATCCAATAAATCATTTTTCACTCAATCTGCCAAAGTTTTGTGATCTTTTCCTATTTCCTTTTTTTAGTAAATAGAAAACAATTTCAAACATTCAGTTGGCCACAAAACATCCAAAAAGTCTACAAATGTATTTGAAAAGAACACCCGTGTAATGCTTAGCTTTTCTGAACTAAACAACATCCAATGTGTTTGTTTTTTTTTGCCCTGAGACAAGCTCTTCTTCTGCCTTACCTTTTTCTTTTGTTTTTCTCTCTCCTTCTTCTCCTTTTCTTTGCGTAGTTTTTCTAGTCTCTTCTCTTCAGCCTCTTCCGCTGCTCTCTGCTTGGCCTCTTCTTCTGCCTTTAACCTCTCTTCCTCCTCTTTCATCTTCAGCAATGCTTCTTGCATTGCTTTCAGTTGAGCTGATGGCATTAACAAACAATGGATTATGTCATTGAAATAATAAATCTAAGCATAAATGGTGGGCATTTTCTGTGAGTTCAAACTTTAACTTTACTATGGTCTTTTCTGGCTACAAAATAGCCTTTGGATACACTATACTCTGGGTAATAACAGGCCTCTGACTGTGACTCAGCAAATTGGTGACACCACAAGGGACCGCCATTGGACGATCGCAACAAACTTATTTGCTCTGCCATCAAATGCCATCTGCCATAATGTTATGCCATCTCCTACGTCATTGGACATAGCAGAGCTGGTTGCTGTGTGCCCACTGCATTATAGGGCCGTTGTTATGTCCCTTAGCTGTTGAAGCTCTGGTAATATTCCCAAATGCGGAAGCTCCAAACGGAGTGTGATGAATGAACATGGAAATTTATTACGGGAATCGGCAGACAGTTACAGTCAATTCCCATTGTTGTTTTTCCCTGGTAATAATTGTTTGAACTGATTCGAACAATCTACTGTGTATGTGCGTGAAGGTCGCACTGTTGTACACAGAGCGTAAACACAACGATTAAAATAGACACGCGATACGCCTGTTTAAAGGTTGCACACACCGGTACTGTGCACACTTAGTTGAAACAATTGTTTCACCGACTATAATTTGTGCATGTAACAATGAAGAAACAATCCAACATTTTTTTGTGACAGCTTTGTTAATTTACTGCATTTTAATAATAGTAATCCCATTTTTTTCTGCCAATTCTCAAGATTTTCTGGGAACAATGTTCCCATGTTCATGCCCACATCTAGACCCTGTAATGGATGTTATAAAATACTTGGCGAACAGAACAGGATTTTGTATAATTTTTCTCTTTCCCTAGAGATACCGGCTTACAGGAATATTAAAAATGATTATGTGCCTGGGTTAGGACAGTGCTCTTACTATAACAGGAGCTGGGTTGGCAGCCAAGTGATATATTGAATCTATAGATATAACAGTACTAGCACTACTGTGTGAGTAATACAGATGTTTGTTTGATTCTGGTTACACGCATATCATTTTTTCATGTTGCCGTGTGCCGACATCTCTGGGGAAAGAGAAAAATACTTCATTCTATTAAAACCTCAACTAAAGGGTATTTTTGGAATGGTATTTTTCCCAAAATTTGAGATGAGGAGTGAACCATTCATGAAGCAGGTCGGCGGTTCCTGCTCTAATGAGGCCATACTGTGGGAGACTATCAGTCAAATAGATCTAGAGTACAAGGTTTATTCCACATTTAAAATATTAATGACTTCCATTTCCATTTGGACAGTCACGCAAAATTTACCTTTGCCCATTTTCCCCTTCTTTGTTTCTTTCTCCTCTCCTTTTCCTTTCTTCTTTTTCTTCTTCTTTTTATCACTTTCCTCTTCTACTTCTCCCTCTGCACCCTCTTTGACCTCAGCTGCATCTGAAAAAGACAAAAACAAAACCATGGTTTACAAGCAGGTAGTAGACCAATCTACAACATCAATACTCTAGTTACTCATAAGGCAATGAAAGTCTGTTAAAGAGGAGGAGGACACTGCCAAAGTAGGACAAATAACAGTCTTTATGTGACTGTGTGCACCAATGTCTATTATTTAAAAGTCCAGTAAATGGCTGGAACGAACAGGTGCCTAGTACCTCTAGGACCGCCCCAGCAGCAACCAAAAAGAAGGGAGAGGACAGATTGACTGTCCAAACAAATTAGCAAGGAACATTATACTAGTCTGCATCTGGAACAATAACAAAATGAGGTCCAAGTACTTATAATTATGACCATACAAGTAATTTGACATACATTTTGAGAGGATTGGAGTATTTTACAAATTTGACCTGTGTACTATGACCGATGGACAGTTTGATGACCTATTTCACATGTCTGTCCATAGCACTGCAATTAAAAATCACAGATAGGCCAACCTTTATAAGACTAGACATGAATTTGGGTATGGTATTCTAAAGGAAAGGAGCATTTTTGAATTTTAACTTTAATTGATCCCACCAAAAAGAAGCTGCCCTTTTGAAAGAGAGTTACCAAATCTATTTGATCAGCCCACTTAGACACATAAAACACTTTCCAAACCTGTTATCCACAGTATTTGGTCAAGAACATTAGCAATGATCCTATAATGTGGATTCCGGGAACCACTTTCTTGTGAAATGTCATACTTTTAGTAACCTACAGCAGGGTTCGATTACCCAGGTGCACACATGAACCAGTTGCAGGTAATATTGACTCGGTGCATGCCGGAATTCCTCTGTGCATGTTATTTTTCTGAATTTTCAGCCCTGATATTTGGGGGAAAAAGCTAACATGTGCATGTACGATTTTATCTTCTAAATCGACCCCTGCATACAGCCATATTTACAAAGGTATGAAACCAAACATTTCCACTGATCCTTCAGAACTGTATTCAGGGGCTTGGAGAGCAATTGTATATATTCACACAATCATTTATCAACTTTTAAGCTGACCACCACTCCAAATGCTGTTGAGATTAGCAGCAAAATCATTTTTGTTTTTTGGCCGTCAATCGTCTACGGACGGCATGTTGTCCTCTTAGGGAAGACAACTCCCAAATTTCCACCTAAAACCAGCACTAACTGAGTCCCAAAAGGAAAACGTCATACTGACTGAAAAAAAAAGATTACTTAATCATTGACCTACCACTCTGAAATAATACTTTCAGTAACGGATGATGTAGACCTCAAAAGACACCCTAAACAAAGACCTAGCACTTGCTCCATTTTTATTGTCAAGGCTAATCAAGCATTAACAGCAGTTATCTAATTAGTTAAGCTGACAGATTGGCAACAAGGTAGAGGTTAACCTCCCATTGAAGCTCTGTAAGCTCCTGGTTGATGCTACATGAGCAGACAGAAGGCAATTCTGAAAGGAATGCTCTTACCTCAATATAAACCTAACATACTATACGCTATAAAAAAAAATTATTTGACACAATATGGAGTGGTTTCATGAGAGAAAACGGAAAATTAACTAACCATAAAAGAATTAAAAGCATTTTACTCTGACCATGCGCTATTGAAAGTTAGCGCACTGTATAGGGATATGTATTCTGTGTTATGCGATACGGGACGGCCACAGTAGCGTCAGCATCTTCACACATGATGCGTTCATAATGTGGATGTCTATGGCATGTATGACCTAAACGTGCCGGTCGAATCGCATAACACGTTATACACTAGCAGCGATTTTTAAATAGCAACTGGTCAGAAGACTATAATGGTTTTAATTCATTGTTTAGGGTTATATAATTCCGGTTTTCTATGAAACAACTCGATTTTGGTATAATTATTTCAGAGTGATATTGTTTAATATTATTCGTTGTAAACGGGTTCTCCTTTTAAGCCTACAATGGGAGAAATGATTAAATAACCAATCATGTACCTAGCAAAGGGTTCATCTTTCACCTTCCTCTCCAAGCTAGCGGTATCTCTTCCCCTCCGTCCTTTTTCATCAGGAGTATCCCTGATTTCTACGCACCAAAAGTTTTTTTAACCATTCTCTAATTTTGGGCCTCATTACAGATGTAGCATGATATTATCTCTTGAGTAACCAATCCAAATTGACCTTCTACATATCCTGTACAAATCTTTAGTTTTTTTTTCATACTGGCAAAGTCTCAGATTGGCATAATACAATGCTTCAAGTTTCCAATGTAACCAAAAACATCTTGGGGAATTTAGAACGGGGGTTGAAACCGTTTTAACATCCATATCCCTTGTTTCTTACAGAGACCAGCCACTACAAAATCGCACAATGAAAGTAGACATAAACTAGTCAGACTGTGTAATTTCAAATAAGCCTTTTTCCCAAAACCCTAAACATTAGAAGCCTTACTGTCCCGCACAAGATGTGCCCGGTGATGAAAAGCTACCATTTCACGCACATTTTTCTGGAAACATTTTATGACTTTCATGGATGGTTTGACTGTCCCATGCCTTAAGGCATAAAAAAAATTGTTTGTTTGGCGTAAGCCCGACCGACCCTAAAAACCTAGCCGACTCCAAAGTTTTTATCAATTACACAAAATAAAAAAAATAGTTTCTGCCGACCGACCCATTATTTTCAATCCACAATTAACAAAAAAAAAATTTTTAACCAACACAAACGAAAATTATTCAAAAAAAAAAACACATTATGTTTTTTTATAAATCAGTTTAACTGAAGCCTGATTTCCTTTCCAATTTGACAACTGAAATATTGCTTCCCTTCTGAGAGTGAATGCCCCAAATACATATTTTAGGCCCCCCCTAAAAGAGAAAATGGTCTCACCAGTGACCCCAGGTCACAACCCTGTCAGCCATTACTCTTCCCCAATATTCCGTTTTGCTCAGATCCACACATACGCATGCACATATCATGTTGTGGGGCGGG
>JAMKCH010048861.1:0-12329 GCA_023653785.1 Ophioderma brevispina
TCATCTCCACCCCGGACCTGTCAAATCAATCAGTTTTGCCAGATTCTAAAATTTGCCCTTTACACCACTGCGCACCTGGCAAGTCGGTCAAGATCAATTTGTAGACAATTTTTCTGAATTTTAAAAAATGAGTCAAAATTGACTTTTTCAACCACCACGGACCTGTAAAACAATCAGTTTGCAAGATTTTTAAAATTGCCCTAAATTTTGACCTTCTCCACCACCGCGAACCTGGCAAGTCCGGTCAAGATTCAATTTGTGGAAAATTTTTCGGAATTTAAAATAGTCAAAATTTAACTTATTCATCCACCGGACTGTAAAATAAATCAGTTTTGGCCAGATTCTAAATTTGACCTTTTCCACGACTGCGCACCTGGCAAGTCGGTCAAGATTCAATTTGTGGAAAATTTTTCCTGAATTTTAAAAATTAGTCAAAATTGACTTTTTTCATCAACCCCGGACCTGTCAATCAATCAGTTTTGGCCAGATTCTAAAATTTCCCCAAAATTTGACCTTTTCCACACCACGCACCTGGCAAGTCGGCAGATTCGATTTGTGAAAATTTTTCTGAATTTTATTAAAATGCGTCAAAATTTGACTTTCATCACCCGGACCTTGTCAAATCAATCAGTTTTGCCAGATTATAAAATTTTGAACCTGTCCACACGGCGCACCTGCAAGTCGGTCAAGATTAACTTTGTGGACAATTTTTTGAATTTTAAAAATAGTCAAAATTGACTTTTTCATCCAACCCGGACCGGATCAGATCCATTCAGTTTTGCCAGATTCTAAAATTGCCCAAAATTTGACCTTTTCCAACACCGAGCACCTGCAAGTCGGTCAAGATCAATTTGTGGACAATTTTTCTGAATTTTAAAAAATGGTCAAAATTTGACTTTTAATCCACCCCAGACCTGTCAATAATCAGTTTTGCCAGATTCTAAAATGACCCTTTCCAAAACTGCGCACCTGGCAAGTCGGTCAGATTCAATTTGTGGACAATTTTTCTGAATTTTAAAAATAGTCAAAATCTTGACTTTTTCATCCACCCCGGACCTGTTAAATCAATCAGGTTTTAGGGGCCAGATTCAAAAATTCCCTAAAATCCCTTGACCTTTTCCACACCGCGCACCTGGCAAGTCAGACAAGATTCGAATTTGTGACAATTTTTCTGAATTTTATAAATTAGTCAAAATTTGACTTTTTCAAAAAACGGACCAGGTAAAATCAATTAGTTTGGCCAGATTTTAAAAATTTGCCCAAAATTTGACCTTTTACACCATCCGCCGAACCTGGCCAAGCGGTTCAAGAGATCGATTTTGTGGAAAAATTTTCTGAATTTAAAAAATGGTCAAAATTTGACTTTTTCATCCACCCCGGATCTGTAAAATCAATTCAGTTTTGGCCAGATTCAAATTTTGCCCAAATTTGACCTTTTCACCAATGCGCACCTGGCAAGTCGTTCAAGAATTCATTTGTTCTACAATGTTCTGAATTTTAAAAAATTAGTCCCCCCCCCCAAAATTTGACTTTTTCATCCACCCACCCGGACCTGTCAAATCAAATCAGTTTGCCCAGATTCAAAATTTCCCAAAATTTGACCTTTCCACCACCAACGCACGCTGGCAAGTCGTCAGATTCGTTTGTGGAAAATTTTCTGAATTTTTAAATGGTCAAATTTTGACTTTTTCATCACGCCCGGACCTGTCAAATCATCAGTTGTTGCCAGATTCTAAAATTTTGACCTTTTCCACCACTGCGCACCTGGCCAGTCGGTCAAGATTCATTTTGTGGACCATTTTTCTGTAATTTTAAACAATTAGTCAAAATTTGACTTTTTCATCCACCCCGGACCGGTCAAGGGTATCCTCATTTGTGCCGGATTCTAAAATTTGCCCAAAATTTGACCTTTTCCACACCTACCACACCGCGTCACCTGGCAAGTCGGGTAAGATTCAATTTGTGGACAATTTTTCTGAATTTTAAAAATTGGGCAAAATTTGACTTTTTCATCCACCCCGGACCTGATCAAATCAATCAGTTTTGCCAGATTCTAAATTTGACCTTTTCCACCACCGCGACCTGCAAGTCTGTCAGATTCAATTTGTGGACATTTTTTCTGAATTTTAAAAATTATTCAAAATTTTACTTTTTCATCCACCCCGGACCGTCAAATCAATCAGTTTTGCCAGATTACAATTTGACCTTTTCCCCACTGCGCGACCTGGCAAGTCGGTCAGATTCAATTTGTGGACAATTTTTCTGAATTTTAAAATTATCAAAATTTGACTTTTGCATCCACCTTGGATTGGTTACATCATCAGTTTTAGCCGATTCAAAAATTTGCCCTAAAAAAATTTGACCTTTTCCACCACCGACCACCTGGCAAGATCGTCAAGATTCGATTTGTGGACAATTTTCTTCTGAATTTCCTAAATTAGTCAAAATTGAATTTTCAACCCCGGACCTGTAAAACCAATCAGTTTGCAATTTTTAAAATTTGTCCCAAATTTGACCTTTTCCACCACCGGACACCTGGAACAAACAGTCCAAACGTACAAGATTCCGTTTGTGGAAAATTTTTCTGAATTTTAAAAAATTGTCAAAATTTGCCTTGTTATCCACCCCACGGACCTGTCAAATCAATCAGTTTTGCCATATTCTTAAAATTTGACCTTTTCCACACTGCGCACCTGGCAAGTCGGTCCAAATTCACATTTGTGGACAATTTTTCTGAATTTTAAAAATTAGTCAAAATTTGACATTTTCATCCACCCCCCCCCCGGACCGGTCAAATCATCATTTTGCCAGATTCCTAAAATTTGCCCAAAATTTGACCTTTTCCAACACCGCGCCAACCTGGCAAGTCGGTCAAGATTCACTGTTGTGGACAATTTTTCTGAATTTTAAAAAATGGTCAAAATTTGACTTTTCCACCACCCCCAGACCTGTCAAATCAATCATTTTGCCAGATTCTAAAAGTCCCAATATTTGACCTTTTCCAACAACCCCCCCACCGCGCACCTGCAATTCGGTCAAGATTCCATGTGGTGGGACAATTGTGTCTGAATTTTAATACAAAACTGGGTCCAAATTTGACTTTTGTCTCTCCCCCGGACCTGTCACATCAAATCATGTTTTTGCCCAGATTCCTAAAATTTCCACCAAAATTTGCCTTTTCCCCAATTCCCCACCCCGCGCATCGGGCAACGGTTCAGGTCAATTCGATTTGTGGAAAATTTTTCTGAATTTTTATAAAATTGTCCAAAATTTTGACTTTTTTCAGCCCCCACCGGAACCTGTCAAATCGATCAGTTTTTCCAGATGCTAAATTTGACCTTTTCCACCACTACTAGCGCACCTGGCAAGTTGGTCAAGAGTCAATTTGTAGACAATTTTTCTGAATTGTAAAAATTAGTCAAAATTTGACTTTTGTCAACCACCACGGACCTGTAAAAAACCATCATTTTGGCAAGATTTTTAAATTTTGGCCCTAAATTTGACCTTCTCCCACCACCGCGCCACACTGGGCAAATCGTCAAATTCAATTTGTGAAATTTTTTCTGAATTTTTCAAATTATCAAATTTAACTTTTTTCATCCACCCCGGCCTGTCCAAAATCAAATCAAGTGTTTTGGCCAAGATTCTAAAATTTGAACCTTTTCCCCCATCCCCTTGAGCACGATTCGGTCAAGCTTCAATTGTGGAAAATTTTTCTGAATTTTAAAATTACCCCCTCAAATTTGCCGTTTTCATCCACCCGGACCTGTCAAATCAGTCAGTTTTGCCAATTCTAAATTTTCCCAAAATTTGACCTTTTCCCCACCCGCACCTGGCAAGTCGGTCCAGATTCGATTTTGGGAAATTTTTCTGACTTTTATAAAATGGTCAACATTTGACTTTTTCAATGCACCCCGTACCTTCACATCAATTCAGTTTGCCACGATTCTAATTTGAGCCCTTTTTCCATCCACCACTGCGCACCTGCAAATCGGTCCAAGATTTCAATATGTGGAAATTTTTCTGAATTTTAAAAATTAGTCAAAATTTGACTTTTTCATCCACCCCGGATCTGTCAAATCAATCATGGGCCAGATTCTAAAATTTGCCCAAAATTTGACCTTTTCCACCAACGCCGCCACCTGCAAGTCGGTCGAGATTCGATTTGTGGACAATTTTAGAATTTTAAAAATTAGTCAAAATTTGACTTTTTCATCCACCACCGGACCTGTCAAATCAAATCAAGTTTGCCAGATTCTAAAATTGCCCAAAAATGGGACCTTTCCACCACCGCGCACCTGGCAAGTCGGTCAAGATTCAATTTGTTAGACAATTTTTCTGAAAATTTTAAAAGGAGTCAAAATTTGACTTTTCAACCACCCCGGACCTGTAAAAAACCAATCCGGTGCACGATTTTTAAAATTCTGCCCTAAATTTGACCTTTTCCACCACCGCGCACCTGGCAAGTCGGTCTTCAAGATTCAATTTGTGGACATTTTTGAATTTTAAAAAAATGGTCAAAATTTGACTGTTCATCCACCCAGACAGTCAAATCAATTCAGTTTTGCCAGATTCTAAAATTGCCCAAAATTGACCTTTTCCACCACGCGCACCTGGCAAGTCAAAGCGGTCAAGATTCAATTTGTGGACAATTTTTCTGAATTTTAAAAAAATGGTCAAAATTTGACTTTTCATCCACCCCAGACCTGTCAAATCCATACATTTTGCCAGATTCTAAAATTGCCAAAATTTGAACCTTTTCACCAACCGCGCACCTGGCAAGTCGGTCAATTAATTTGTGGAACAATTTTCTGAATTTTAAAAAAATGGTCAAAATTTGCTTTTTGTCATCCACCACGGGAACCTGTCAATCAATCAGTTTTGCCCGATTTCTAAAGTCCCAAAATTTGACATTTTCCACCACCGCGCCACCTGGCAATCGGTCAAGATTCATTTGTGGACAATTTTTCTGAATTTTTAAAAAATAGTTCAAACTTTGACTTTTTTTCAACCACCCCGGACCTGTAAAACCAATCAGTTTTGCAAGATTTTAAAATTGCCCTAAACTTTGCCTTTTCCACCACCGCGCACCTGGCAAGTCGGCCAGATTCAATTTGTAGACCAATTTTTCTGAATTTTTTAAAAAATTATTGTCAATATTTGACTTTTCATCCACCCCGGACTTGTCAAATCATCCAGTTTTGCCAGATTATAAAATTTCCCTTAAAATTTGACCTTTTTCCACCACCGCGCACCTGGCAAGTCGGTTCAAGATGCGATTTGTGGACATTTTTCGAATTTTAAAAATTAGTCAAAATTTGACTTTTTCATCCACCCGGAACTGTTTCAAATCAATCAGTGTTGACAGATCTAAAAATTTGCCCAAAATTTGACCTTTTCCACCACATAGACAGCACCTGGCAAGTCGGTCAGATTCAATTTGTATACCATTTTTACTGAATTTTAAAAATTAAGTCAAAATTTGACTTTTTCAACCAACCCAGGACTGTACCGGACCTGTAAAACCAATCAGTTTTGCACAGCTTGTTTTAAAAAGGGCCCTGAATGGGACCCGTTTTCACCACCGCGCATCCTGGCAAGTCGGCAGATTCATTGTGGAAAATTTTTCTGAATTTTAAAAAATTAGTCAAACTTTGATTTTTTCATCCACCCCGGGACCTTTCAAATCAATCAGTTTTGCAGCAGATTCTAAAATTTTGCCCAAAATTTGACCTTTTCCACCACCGCGCACTGGCAAGTCGGTCAGTCAAGATTCGAGGGTGGACAATTTTTCTGAATTTTAAAAATTAGTCAAAATTTGACTTTGTCATCACCCGGACCGTCAAATCAATAAGTTTTGCCAGATTCTAAAATTTGCCCAAATATTTGACTTTCCACCACCGCGACCTGGCAAGTCGGTCAAGATTCAATGGTAGACAATTTTTCTGAATTTTAAAAAGTAGCAAATTTGCTTTTTCAACCACCCCGGACCTGTAAAACCAATCAGTTTGCAAGGATTTTAAAATTGGCCCAAATTTACCTTTTCCACCACTCCCCGCGCACATGGCAAAGTCGGTTCAAGATTCAATTTGTTTGGACAACTTTTTTCTATTTAAAAAAAAAATGAGTCAAAATTTGACTTTTCATCCACCAAAGACCTGTCAAATCAATCGTTTTGCCATGATTCTAAAATGTGCCCCAAAATTGACCTTTTCAACAATTCAACTAAGTACAAAAACAAGAAATTCCAAAAAAGGAAAATTTTTCTGAATTTTAAAAAAAATGGTCTCAAAATTTGACTTTTTCATCCACCCCAGACCTGTCAAATCATCAGTTTGCCAGATTTAAAAATTTGCCCAAAATTTGACCTTTGCCACCACCGTGCACCCTGGCTACGTCGGTCAAGATTCAATTTGTGGCACAATTTTTCTGAATTTTAAAAAATGGTCAAAATTGACTTTTTCATCCACCCCGGAACCTGTCAAATCAATCAGTTTTGCCAGATTCTAAAATATCCCAAAATTTGACTTTCCACCACCGCGCACCTGAAGTCAGTCAGATTCGATTTGTGGAAAATTTTTCTGAATTTTAAAAAATGGTCCAAATTTGACTTTTTCATCCACACCGTACCTGTCAAATCAATCAGTTTTGGCAGCTTTAAAATTTGCTCCAAAATTTGACTTTTCCACCACCGCAGAGCTGGCAATTCGGCCAAGATTCAAATTGTGAATTTTTATGAATTTTACAAATTATTCAAAATTTGACTCTTTCATCCACCCCGGACCTGTCCAATCAATCGTTTTGCCATATTCTAATTTCCCTAAAATTTGACCTTTTCCACCACTGCGCACCTGCAAGTCGGTCAAGATTCATTTGTGGACAATTTTATTCTGATGTTAAAATTGTCAAAATTTGCTTTTTCATCCACCCGGACCTGTCAACTATCATTTTTTGCCAGATTTTTAAAATTTGCCCAAAATTTGACCTTTTCCACCACCGCGTACCTGGCAAGTCGGTCAAGATTCAATTTGTGGAAAATTTTTTTCCTGACTTCAAAAATTAGTCAAAATTTGATTTTTTTCAAACCACCCGACCTGTAATATCATTTTTGCCAGATGTCTAAAGTTCCCAAATTTGACTTTTTTCCACCACTGCGCACCTGGCACTTCGGTCAATTCAATTTGTGGACATTTTTCTGAATTTTAAAATGTCAAATTTGACTTTTTCATCCACCCGGACCTGTCAAATCAATCAGATTTTGCCAGATTCTAAATTTCCCCAAAATTTGACTTTTCCCCACCGCGCACCGGCAAGTCCGGTCAAGATTCGTCTGTGAAATTTTTCTGAATTTTATAAAATGGTCAAAATTTTGAATTTTTCATCCACCCCGGACCTGTCAATCAATCAGATTTTGCCAGATTCTAAATTTGCCCAAAATTTGACCGTTTCCACACCGCGCACCTGGCAAGTTCGGTCAAGATCAATTTGTGGACAATTTTTCGTGAATTTTTTAAAAAATGGTCAAATGTGACTTTTTCCATCCACCCCGGACCTGTCAACAATCAGTTTTGCCAGATTCTAAATTTCCCCAAAATTGACCTTTTCCACCACCGCGCCCCTGTCAATCGGTCCAAAGATTCGATTTGTGGACCATTTTTCCTGAATTTTAAAAATTATTCAAAATTTGACTTTTTCATCCTCCCCGGACCTGCAAATCAATCAGTTTTGCCATATTCTAAAATTTTGCCCAAAATTGACCTTGTCCCCCACCGCGCACCTGGCAAGGGCGTAAAATCAAGATCAAATTGTGACAATTTTTATGAATTTTAAATTAGTCACAATTGGACTTTTTTCATCCACCCCGGACCTGTCAATCACTCATTTTTGGCCAGATTCTAAAAATTTCCCTAAAATTTGACCTTTTCCACCACGCGCACCTGGCACGTCGGTCAAGACTCAATTTGTGGACCTTTTTCTGAATTTTAAAAATTAGTCAAAATGTGACGTTTTCAACCCTGACCTGTAAACCAATCAGTTTTTGCCAGATTTTTAAATTTGCCCAAAATTTTACCTTTTCCACCACGACGCCTCTGGCAAGTCCGGTCAAGATTCGCTTGTGGCAATTTTTCTGAATGTAAAAATTATTCAAAATTTTACTTTTTCATCCACCCGGACCTTCAAATCATCTATTTTGCCAGATTCTAAATTTGCCCAAATTTGAACCGTTTCCACCACCGCGCATCTGGCAAGTCGGCCAAGATTCAATTGGTGGACAATTTTTCCTGAATTTTAAAAATTATTAAAATTTGATTTCATCGCACCCCGGACCTGTCAAATCATCAGTTTTTGCCAGATTCTAAACTTTGCCCAAAAGTTGACCTTTTCCACCACGCCGCACCTGGCAAGTCGTCAAGATTCAATTGTGGACAAATTTTTTCTTAATTTTAAAAAATGGTCAAAATTTGATTTTCATCCCCCCCGGCCTGTCAATCAATCAGTTTATGATCGATTGTTTACAATTTGCCAAATTTGACCTTTTCCACCACCCGCGCACCTTGCAAGTCGTTCAAGATTCCGTTTGGTGGACAATTTTTTCTGAATTTTAAAAATTATTCAAAATTTGACTTTTTCATCCACCCGGACCTGTCCAATCACTCAGTTTTGCCAGATTCTAAATGTTCCCCAAATTTGACCTTTTCCCACCCCGCGCCCTGGCAAGTCGGTTCAAGATTCGATTTGTAGACAATTTTTCTGAATTTTCAAAATTAGTCCAAAATTTTGCGTTTTCATCCACCGTTACCTGTCCTATCAATCAGTTTTTGCCAGATTCTAACATTTTGACCTTTCCACCACTGCACACCTGGCAATTTGTCAAGATTCAATTTGGGAAAATTTTTCTGATGTTTAAAATGGTCAAATTTGACTTTTTCATCACCCTGGTGGACCTGTCAAATCAATCAGTTTTTGCCCAATTTTTAAAATTTGCCCAAAATTGACCTTTTTTTTTTTTAATAAAAGTTAAGATTCATTTTGTGGACATTTTTCTGAATTTTAAAAATTAGTCAAAATTTGACTTTTTTCATCCACCCCGGCTGTCACATCAATCATTTTGGCAGATTCTAAAAATTTCCCCAAAATTTGACCTTTTCCACCACCGACCACCTGGCAATTCCCGGTCAAGATTCATTTGTGGACAATTTTTCTGATTTTAAAAAATGGTACAATTTTGACTTTTTCATATCCACCTCCGGACCTGTCAAATCATCAGATTTGCCAGATTCTAAATTTCCCCAAATTTGACCTTTCCACCACCGCGCACCTGGCAAGTCCGGTCAAGATTCGATTTGTGGAAATTTTTCTGATTTTAAAAATGGTCAAAATTGATTTTAGAAAACTTTTCATCCCACCCCGGACCTGTCAATCAATCATTTTTGACCAGAATTCTAAAATTTGCCCAAAATTTTGACCTTTTCCACCACCGCCACCTGGCAAGTCGGTCACGATTCAATTTGTGGACAATTTTTCCTGAATTTTAAAAAATGGTCAAAATTTGATTTTTCATCCACCCCGGACCTGTCAAATCAATCATTTTGTCAGATTTTAAAATTTGCCCAAATTTGACCTTTTCCACCCCGCCGCGCACCTGGCAAGTCGGTCAAGATTCATTGTGGACAATTTTTCTGAATTTTAAAATTATGCAAAATTTGACTTTTTCATCCACCCCGGCCCTTTCCAAATCCAATCAGTTTTGGCCAATTCCTAAAAATTTGTCCCAAATTTGACCTTTCCACCACCGCGCACCTGGCAAGTCGGTCAAGCTTCAATTGTGGACTATTTTTTCTGAATCAACTTTAAAAATTAGTCAAAATTTGACTTTTCATCCACCCCGGACCTGTCAAATCATCAGTTTTGCCAGAATTCTAAATTTCCCCAAATTTGACCTTTTCCACCACCGAAAACCTGGCAAGTCCTGTCCAAGATTCAAGATTTGTGGACAATTTTTCTGAATTTAAAACTTTTCAAAATTTGACTTTTTCATCCACCCCGGATCTGTCAAATCAATCAGTTTTGCCAAATTCGAAATTTGCCCAAAAGTTGACCTTTTTCCACCACCGCGCACGCTGGCAAGTCGGTCAAGATTCAAATGTGGACAATTTTTATGGAATTTTAAAAATTAGTCAAATTTGACTTTTCATCACCCCAGCCTGTCAAATCCTCAGTGTTTGCCGTTCGAAAATTTCCCTAAAATTTGACCTTTCCACCACTGCGCATCTGGCAAGTCGGTCAAGAATTCGACTTGTGGACAATTTTTCTGAATTTTAAAAATTATTCAAAATTTGACTTTTTCATCCACTCCGACCGGTCAAATCAATCATTTGCCAGATTTTTAAAATTTTCGCCCAAAGTTGACCTTTTCCACCCCGCGCACCTGGCAGTCGGGTCAAGATTCGATTTGTGGAAATTTTTCTGATTTTAAAAAATGGTCAAATTGACTTTTCATCCACCCCGGACCCTGTCAATTCAATCAGTGTTTGGCCATATTCTAAAATTTGACCTTTTCCACACCGCACCCTGGCAGTTGGTCAAGATTCAATTTTGTGGAAAAGTTTTCTTAAGTTTAAAAATGTTCAAAATTTGACTTTTTCATCCACCCTGGACCTGTCAAAGCATCAGTTTTGCCAGATTTTAAAATTTGCCCCAATTTAACCTTTTCCACCACCGCACAGCAGGCCAGGCGGTCAGATCATTTCTGACAATTTTTTCTATTTTAAAAATGGTCAAAATTTGACTTTTTTCACCCCCCGGCCCTGCCAACATCAATCAGTTTTGCAGATTCTAAAAGTTCCCAAAATTGACCTTTCCACCACCGCGCACCTGGCAAGTCGGTCAAGATTCGATTTGTGGACAATTTTTTCTGAATTTAAAAATCTTCAAAATTTGACTTTTTCATCCACCCCGGACCTTTCACATCAATCATTTTGCCAGATTCTAAAATTTGCCCAAATTTTGACTTTTCCACCACCGCAGAGCTGGCAAGTCGGTCCAAGATTCAATTTGTGGACAATTTTTCCTGAATCTTTAAAAAATGTCAAAAGTTGACTTTTTTCATCCACCCCGGATCTGTCAAATCGATCTATTTTGCCAGATTCTAAATTTCCCAAAATTTGACCTTTTCCACCACCGACCACCTGGCAATCGGTCCAAGATTCATTTGTGGACAATTTTCTGAATTTAAAATTATCAAAATTTGCTTTTCATCCACCCGGACCTCAAATCAATCAGTTTTGCCAGATTTTTAAAAGTTGCCAAATTGAACCTTCTTCCACCACCGGTCCTGGCAAAGTCGTCAAGATTTTCAATTTGTGGAAATTTTTCTGAATTTCAAAAATTAGTCAAATTTGATTTTTTTCAACCACCCCGGACCTGTCAATATCTCTTGCCAGATTTCTAAATTCCCAAAATTTGCTTTTCCACCCTGCGCCCTGGCAAGTCGGTCCAAGATTCATTTGTGGACATTTTTTCTGATTTTAAAACTAAGTCAAAATTTGACTTTTTCACTCCACCCCCGACCTGTCCAATCAATCATTTGTTTTGCCAGATTTCTAAAATTTCCCAAAATTTGACCTTTTCCACCCCCGCGCCCTGGCAATTCGGTCAAGATTCGATTTGTGGAATTTTCTGAATTTTATAAAATGGTCAAAATTTGACTTTTTTCATCCACCCCAGAACTGTCAAATCCCTCAGTTTTTGCCAGAATCTAAATTCCCCAAAATTTGACCTTTTCACCACCGCTCACCTGGCAAGTCGTTCACAGATTCATTTGTGGACATTTTTCTGAATTTAAAAATTAGGCAAAATTTGACTTTTTTCATCCACCCCGGACCTGTCCAATCAATCATTTTTGGCCAGATTTTAAATTTGCCCAAAATTTTGACCTTTTCCACCACCCGCGTACCTGGCAAGTCGTTCAGCTTCAATGTGTGGAAAATTTTCTTATTTTCCAAAATAGTCAAATTGATTTTTTTTCACCACCCCGGACCTGTCAAATAATCATTTTTCCATATTCTTAAAATTTCCACAAAAGTTGAACTTTTTCCACCACTGCGCACCTGTCAATCGGTCAAGATTCAATTGTGGACAGTTTTCTGAATTTTAAAACTAGTCCAAAATTTGAACTTTTTCATCCACCCCCGACCTTTCAAAACAATCAGTTTGGCCAGATCTCTCAAATTTCCCCAAAATTGACCTTTTCCACCACCTCGCACCTGGCAAGTCGGTCAAGATTCGATTTGTGGAAATTTTTCTGAATTTTATAAAATGGTCAAATT
>JAMKCH010048862.1:0-53884 GCA_023653785.1 Ophioderma brevispina
GTCGCAACACGTTGTGAGATTTATATTTTTGAAATACGTCACAGAAATTCATGATTTTGATTGGCCGACACCGCAACGCGTTGCCGAAATGTCGCAACGCGTTGCTGAAATGTCGCAACGCGTTGCCAAATGTCGCAACGCGTTGCCGAAATGTCGCAACGCGTTGTGACAATACGTTATGACCCTTATGGCTTGTGGACCTTAGCAACGCGTTGTGAAGCTTGCAATGCGTTGTGAAGCTCGCAACGCGTTGTGAAGGTTTGCAACGCGTTGCAAAGTATCTAGCAACGCGTTGTGGGTCTATTTTTTGAAATACGTCACAGAAAACAATGATTTTGATTGGCCGACGTCGCAACGCGTTGCCGAAATGGTCGGCAACGCGTTGCTACTTTCTCGCAACGCGTTGCAGCAATACGTTATGGCCTTTATGGCTTGCCATAGACGTCGCACATCCTCACTCTCTGACTAAGTGACTATCATTAGGGATGTCAATGAAAATTTGAAGTTTCAGATAGGCTCAATTTCTATGCAGAAATGAATTCCTTTTGGCTTCCCGAGTAAAATGACACCAAGATCATCCCCAACGGTCAAGCGGTTCCGGAGATATGAATTTTTTAGTCCGCAAAATTTGTGTCAATTTCTGCCGAAATATGGCCAAATTAGGGAAAATAGCAAATTTGCATATTTAGGGATGTGTAAAAGTGTTAATTAACATTAGGAATTAACTTATTTTTAAATATTTCCCATCTACAATTGACACTCAAGAAATAAAAACTAAAACAAGATCTAAAATACTGTGTCATTTTTGTTTTTGAAGTCCGACAATGACGTCTTTTGTTCAATTTTGCTAAATGGACCGAGCATTTATTTTAGAACAATGACTAAGTCCAGCTCATATGCGTAAATGCCGTAAAAGCTGAATTAATTACTTTTATCAGCTCATATTTAATATCAAACAATAACTATGTAAGCTACATCCATTCAGATGGTTACCAACTTAAGATGATATCAAATATGCAAATGAGATCCATATTTAATTTCCTTTAGTACAGTGCCTATGGGGAAAATAGCTCATTAAATATGCGTAAATGCTGTAAAAGCTTAATTAATGACATTTATCAGCTCATATTTAATATCAAACAATAACTATGTAAGCTACATCCATTCAGTTGGTTACCAACTTTAGATATATGCAAATGAGATGCATATTTAATTTCCTTAAGTACAGTGCCTATGGGGAAAATAGCTCATTAAATATGCGTAAATGCCGTAAAAGCTTAATTAATGACTTTTATCAGCTCATATTTAAAATCAAACAATAACTATGTAAGCTACATCCATTCAGTTGGTTACCAACTTTAGAAGATTTCAAATATGCAAATGAGATGCATATTTAATTTCCTTAAGTACAGTGCCTATGGGGAAATAGATCAATAAATCAGAGGGAGTAAGATTATCAGTTGACACTACTGCGCAAGCGCACATCCATGAAAACAAGCCGGGAGCTAAGTACACGCAACGGATTGAGTGCGAATCTACAATTTCTCAATTACTTCCCGTCGCAGTGAAAATCCAGTTTTTCTTGCAAAAAACTATTCTAAAAGTTAATTAATATATGCAAAAAAAGAGAAAGGTTAATGAACTGAATTACCTGCCAGGACATGCTTGTGAGGGAATAAACTGTCAAGTTCTCACGTGTTCAACCTGAATACGGCTCAGAGTTGTGGAGTGCATAGAGTCTGTCAACACGAGAACTGTGGGAACGATGCGGGCTTTGGTGCTGTCCTACCCATCGCCTCACACTTCAAAACCCGCAGTGTTGGTTCACAAAAATTAAAATCGAAATTGCGCTGTGATCCACTTAGAAATATTAATTGGTTAAACGAAACTTTTTGTAGACAAACTATTCAGGATAGTATATCCATAGTTTTCATTCCTTAAATATACCCAGCGAACATTCACATTTCCGAGACTTTCCGATCACTCGAAATTTTTTTTTTCTTCGATCAGGAATTCAAAGAATGGAAGCACATCCGGTGATGAAAAATACGTCACTAAAATGCTGGATTCAACCACGTTCTAATGGGGGGTAACACTTCAAAATACGATGGATGGATCATTTCGCGATTGCGTTTTGAATTTGGTCGTGTGTTCAGCTCCGCAATTACGCACTGTGAGCGAATTGTGTCAGCGGTTTCGTAGACCAAAGAGCAAAACATGCGGTTTTTATCTTTTGTTAGTAGGTACCGATAGTGTACTAAAAAAAAATAAAGGCAAAGGAACTATTTACACGGCCGCCCGTGACTATAGAGTCCCGATTGTTAGCTGCCGGCCGCCGTTGTTGTATGTAGTGAAAGCCTCACTGCCGAGGGCTAAATTACACGGCAAAAAAGAGCCCGGCGGCCATGTATGAATGTCACACGACCCGGCAGCTCGTGATGGCATGTGGATTGGTTCAGGCTAGAGGTCGGACTGCTTGAGTGGCTCTAAAAATGTTTATTTACGCAGCTACTACCTATATGTGCATTATGAGTTAAAATCTAACATTGTTTGCGTTTGTTTTTTGGAAATATACCTTTTCTGCCTTTACGTTTACATTTGTTTATGGCCATGTGTCTTGAACTCCGCACCCATAGCGTTACATTGCGCGGATTCTAAGAACAATCGCATCTATCGCGCTTCAAGTTAGCATAACACCAGAAGTATTCACCCTACCTATACAAAAGTATACATTTTCCTAAAGGAAATTTCATGAGAATGCAAATATGCCATAATAAATTGGGGGTAGGGGTGGAAGGGAGGAAGCAATTTATGGTTGAAAACATTTACTTTAAGGAACACAAAAATATGTGTCTTGTAAGAGCCATATCTCACCCCCCATGCCCAGTAAATTTATTTCTCTCAGACGATTTGAAATTCCTCATCAAATTGCCTTCTAGAAAATGTAATAACTTGTGGGTAATGCCTTGTTCACAACTAAAGTCATGGAAAGCAAACATTTTATAACGTGTGTTATTGAATTGAGCGAAAAAATCATACCACTGGAGAAGAAGTAATATGATGAATTTCCATGTTCTCCCTTATCATGCACTCCAGGTATGCATTATAATTTACTGAAATGGTTAGATGTCAATACTTTTGAAAAAAAAACAATTGAAAACACCACATAGTAAGTGTATACCTGACCAATACTTGTCCTGAAGTGGATGTTTCATACATGTCATTACATGGCAATTAAACACATAATGTCTCGGTGGTAGTCTTGTTGTTCAGAGTAAAGTGGGCTCTCTCCCTGAACAAGTTTAATTCCAAAAACCTGCAGTACAGTCCGTGGGAATATAAAATGCCTTTGTTTACTAGTTTAAATAGGCCAAAAAAGACAACTGACGCAGTATTGTTGGCATTATGATCATGCGCATTATGCGGGAACTCGGTATTTTTAAGAAACTGTAATTAAAATGATCTGTAATATAAATGTGTCAATTACTGTAATTATTATGTGGGCCCTATTCAAATTACATCATTCTAGATGCTGAATAGAACATCAATCATTTAGTCTGGCAGAAGAAGTAGTGTACTGCAGATAAACTGAAAAAATGGTACTTCCATAGAAGTTGTGTGTACCCTTCCCCCGCCTCGCTTCCCCCGCCTCCACCACCCTGCCCATCGTTAATTCTTTTAGTCACAGTGTCATCAGTTAAAATGCTGTAGAGTATTCAACCATTACAGGGCTGAGGTCATTTATTTACCTTTAAAATGAGACCAAAGTATAGCAATACCATCATGTTTGGGCAGAGATATCCTCAATTTCATTCAAGTCGACTTTGGAAAAACGTAACAGCACCCACCTTTTGGGGGATTGGCGAATTCAGGACACAGGGCCTTATGTTATTATTCATTTGATTTTATTTATAATTTTGTTTTTTTAAAAATTTTGATAAACTTCAGTAAGTGTTATTAAGATTGGCATTTTATTTTTATGCAATGTTTATATTTTTAAAATAAAAATTTAAAAACATAATTTTGGGGTTCTTTTATTACTTTTGAATTTATTTTTAATTTTTGTCTTTTACTTATTTTTAATCTATTTTATTTTGGGTTTGTATTTAGTTTTAATTAGTATTGTTTTTATTTTTAAATCTTTTTATTTGATTATTATGTCCTTTTATTTCGTATCTTTTTGTATTTGTTAATGTATTCGTATTTTCAAGCTTTTAATTTGGTTTCATTTGTTTATTTTAAATCATGTTCTTTCATTTATTGCCAACTGTATTTTACATTTTTTGTTAATTTTTTTTATTTAGGCCTACCATTATTTTTTTAAATTTTAGTACGTTGTTTGTAGAGTAGGCACGTAGGCAACTGTTTTAAAAGCGGGCCAACTTAGATACCATCTTTGGTCTAAGAATTAGAGTTTGCATGCCTTTGCCTCATGTGACGTGGGATTTCATAGAATCTCCCGTAATTTATTTTAAAAGTGACTCTGACATTGGCGTTACTATTCTGTTTTTTTTTTTGACAACTGTACAAAACCACTCCACAATCCTCCACTGTATACTCAAACTAGAGTGTTACTATCCAAATGATTGTAATAAGACATTATTTTATGGATTCCTTTGTTATTGGAAGCGGAACTAAATTGTCGGCAATGTCGCGCTTAGTGCGATTAATGAATGGAAATTGATATGTATGAGGTTACAATTCCTCGCCATCCTATGATACGCAGACCATATTGCCGATCGGAACATAAGTCTGACCATGTCGCCCCGACATGATGCAATGAATGCAAAGTCCTGTAACTGCACATTGCTTCGACAATTGTCAGCTATATAGTGAATTAAATTTAAGATGTTTTCTAACACTCTTCCATACTAAAGTAAATTTTCATTTGTGCTATGGAGGTGAAAGCTAGACGACTGAATATATATTTTGGATCTTTTATAACTTGATTTTTTTATTGAGCCTGGCCCCGCTATAATTTATAGCCTTTATAGTATACAGGCTACACGGCCAATTTCTTCATGGTAGTTACCACACAGCTACCACGATGGACATGGATTACCTACCCACTAACGTACACTCGCCGGCCATGATTCCGTGTATTTTTGCCGAATACACGGATAGTGTCACACAGCGGCTGTCTGCTTTGTCGTGGAGTAGCTACTTGGTTACACCGGCTCTCACCGCGCGCAGTTATTGTCTCAGGGCCATTTGTTTTTGATATTTTTGACATATATTTGGCATTTTTTATTACAAGTGCGGGAATATGGGCGTTTTTGATGATGCCCGATGTGAAATTTCGTAATGATTTTCCTAAAAACGTTCAAAAAACGCTAACCGGAGCCCAAGTGTAATAGCGCCCTCATTTCACTAATTTTCATCCACTCTCAAATGGCGTCGTGGTAACCACGGTGTAGCTACATGGTAGCTGGCTGTCTACTCCGGCACTGTCTACTCAACATCCACCTTCTCCACCTAGTAGGCAACTACGGGTAAGCCATTGGGGTAGGTAAAGCAGAGTAGCCACATTACTGTATACCTAATAACTGTTGTACTTAGTAAGCCCTAAATCTTGCAGCTACCGCCTCGCAATAGTCCATTGTTACTTTTTGGGAGAAGTCACTTTGAACCTGGGTGTCTTTTGGTGACAGTAGGTTGACTTTGCCACTTGCTATATGGTACCACATCTCTTGGGTTATAGCCCCCTCGGCGTCCGACAACTTTTGAGATGTAGGCAGTAGTATTCCACAGAACCCACAAAGCTAAACGTGTGACAATGGGTGACATGAGACAACAAAAATTAAGAATTTCGACAAGAAATAGGGCTCCACTTACCGATCACAGGGCCGAATAACGGCTTGTTACCCAAGTTTCTACTCGTTTATCAACGATCCCTTACTTCAAGAAGAAATCGCAATTTTATATCCCGGTGTCAGCTATTCACATCGATCACATGTCTTGTTTACCAAAATGGTGGGCGTAATCATGTGGCTTCGGAATTTCCCCGGATATCAGTCACATGATTTAAGCCTTCCCACACGCAATACGTGTTTGTGCGCTGTTACACAATAAGCGTGTGGCCGGTACGGCAGGAGACTTGTTTCTGATCTTCGACGTCATATCCCCAAACAAATATAATAGCACATGTTTGATCATCGGACAAATCTACACTGACATGACTGAAGTACGCACGTTTTTCAGAAGTTTTACGCTATTTTTCCAAAGGCAATGATTCAAAATAAATATAGTGGACTAGGATGTCTGAGAGTCTCCTACTACTGTGGATTCATTATTGAAAGGAAAGTGCCGCCGAAATGGGACTTTGCAAAACCCGAATTTGATGTCATTGTTTTCAGCAGGCTTGAGTAGCTTTTCGTATGTACCATACTTTCGACCACACTCTGCAGTAGCTGCCGCGGTAGACACAGTGTAAGCTGCCGTATAGGCTACCACTTGAGTGAGAATCCGGCCGTGTACACGGAGCCAATCAGGAAGCCAAACACATGTTGAGTGACGAAATACAAAGTTGTCCATGGGGGTTGGTAAATAGTCTCCGGTTTTACGTACACGGCATCCGTGTATCCTAGTCACTGCCAAAATAAAAATACACATTTTAAAGTTTCAACTTTCAAATTTTAAATAACTTTTAGAAACAAAAACATCTCACACTTCACCCATGAATAATGGTCTGATCTCTGTTCATTCATAATTTTCCAATGCAGGGATTTCGTACGTGCTTTTTTGACCTCCCTACTATCATATTTTATCTTCCGAATTTGGCAGAAATTCCTAAATCTACATAAATTTTTATTTCACCGTATCGTAAAGCTGATCGCTTTAACATCAAAGATAACAAACCAATACATACCCACCGTATGTTCCTATATCGTCCGTGATATGATTTCGGTAGTCGACCTATATTTTCCTTCCAAATATAGACTTTGAACTTGGTAAACATTGACTGTTTCGTGTCATCTTCCGGAGAAGTCGGAGGACATCCTTTTTCCTTAGTTGGTGTTTCTAAATGCTCTACTTATAAACTTAAATGTTTCTCAACAAATAGATAAATTATGGAAATACTGACTATTTTTAAAAGAATTACACAGTATTTACTTAGATCAATGTTTGATTTATTTCTTCGGAATTATGAATTTAACAAAATCATTGAATAATTTAGAATATAATTTTTCCTTTTATTAGAATCACAACAGAGGGCGCCCTTCAACTGGTCTGGATCAAAACAAATCCACATGCATGCATGTGCTGCAGGTTGACAACTGAGTTTAGTCTGTGCTTGGGCCTCAGATTACAATGCCTATATGTTATTCAGGTTTGCCAAAGTCCATAAGATAAAGAGATCCCTCTTCGCATTACTACCTTCCAATTTCATTCTTCTTATTGAAACGTTGCAAGGTAAACATCATGAAAAAGAGTACATTGCAGTAAAAAAAACAATGAAAAGATACACTGAGACTGGTAATAATTGTTTGAACTGATTCAAACAATCTGCTGCATGTTTGCGTGAAGGTCTACAGTGCGTAAACACAACAATTAAAGACACTATCAGTGATTTGCTTAATCAGCAAATCGAAAAAATCATCAAAAATCAGATTTTTGCATGTATGCAACAAGTACAGGTATCCTAACATACCCTGCAAATGATAAGACCAGAAGCAATCTAATAAGGACAGAATCGGAGATTTTAGTCATTACTGTCCGAACGGACACTTACTACAACACGTAATTGAATGGAGAATCGTGTATCTTGGAACACTGCCGTTTTCTTCCGTTTCTGTCAATTCTACAGCTGGAAAAGGTAACTTGTGAGAATTCTACAGACTTATCCTTCACTTTGAAGCTATTCCTGCAAATTTCAAATATTTTTCAAATCACTGATAGTGTCTTTAAAATAGACAGGCGATATGCCCGTGTACAGGTCGCACACGCCGGTACTGTGTACACTTAGTTCAAACAATTGTTATGCCAACTATACTAGCTATATAGTCAGATAGTTGCCGTCACAATTCATTTTCTGAAATAGGCGCGTGCGAGAGTTGCTGTGTGTAGCGTGTAGACTATGTATTTCCTTTACGCGTTGTCATGGTTCTGCTGGGAATGCTGGCGTAGTCTTGATGCAAACAAAAGGAGTTATGACGGAGAGTATAACTAGTAAAAGGAACTTCTACCGTGATGAACGTTTTTATTTGGGCGTACTCGCATATAGTCCATAACGAAAACGGCATTCTGATTAAAGGTGCAACGAGAGATTTCAAGTCATCCATTTTTTCTGTGATATGTAGACTTGTAGTTAGTTGCTCAATAGATTCCCTTGCCTTTTAAAGTTTTATTTGGCTATGCAGAGCTTGTAAATTCAGAAGTAACTAAAATGAAAACAAAAGGTGATTTGTATAGATGCTTATATTTCAATACAAAACATACGGTTAGTGTAAAGCGCATAAGAGCATAAGATTGCATAAGCATAAGAATAACCGTATATACGGAGCATAAGCGCATAAGAGCATAAGAGCATAAGACTGCATGACCATAAGAATAACCGTATGTACAGCATAAGAGCATAAGACTGCATAAGCATAAGAGATAACCGTGCTATACGGAGCTTAAGCGCATAAGAGTGCATAAGAGAGGCGTTACACCTTTGGTTCCCGAGGCCGGTTGGACCCGGCAATTAGTTATCAATGGCTTAATCACCGGATTAACTACATGAGTGGTTTTGTGCTGCTGTCAATCAACTTCTAAAATGTTTACTTCAGTATTTTAAGTCTAGTCTACAGGGTGAGTCAAAAAAAACTTGACCCGGATTGTGTCCGCCATTTTGAGTTTTTAAATGATATCGTATGTGATATCATCGGAAAGCCTATTTCATTATCTTTAATTGCTGCAAAGATTATTCCAATCGGTTAAGTGTGGGCCGAGCTACAGTCTTTTGAATCAAGTAGTCCGGTTTTCACCCTATCCACCGATTCCCATTTGAATGCACGGCGCCCGACTTAGCAAATGTGATTCCGTGGACAGTGCAGAAACCCGAATGCTGGATTCAAACGACTGTAACTCGGTCTATACCTAACCGATGTGAATGATCTTTGCAGCAAATTAAAGATAATGAACTAAGCTTTTAGATGATATCACATTCATATGTTAGATATATGTTACTTGAAAATTCAAAATGGCGGACACAATCAGGGTCAAGTTTTTTTTTACTCACCCTGTATAATGAAAGTCACACTTTGATAGAAGGAAAATGCATGTTGCAAAGCCCTATTCGATACTGTGCTAATATTGAGGGTTAACCACTAAAACGTTTTTTTTTTTTTTTATTTTTTGGGAATGAAATGGATTTAAGGGCTCAAATTTCAGGACGACAATGAGAAAAATACGGCCTTCATCTGATATCAAAATCGATACTACTTCCGGGTAAATCGGGGGGGTCCCAATGACGATCGGAACACGCACCTTTAATGAAAAAAAAGAAAAAAAAACACGAACATGGGTCCTCTCCGGATACTGTCTCAAAACATGGTTTCAAGCAATATTTTCAGTAGGTTTGAATTTCAGGGGTCGCTTTTGTGCACGTGATTTCCATAAGCAATAGTACATTGTCAGTTGAAAGTATTTCCAAATCCAATGTAATTTTCCGACAGGGTCAGACATTACAGCCTGCAATCTTGCAGAAAATGAAAGCGATGGGTTTACTGCCCTTTTGAGATACCTTTATTTCTACACCAACTTGGTGCTATTTAAAATAAATTTACATCGCAAAATTTCTAAAACTTTTTTTTTTTTATAGTGCAGAATGTCAATATCAAAGTGTTTAAATGTCAGGATTTTAATGCGTTTACATGTATTGCATCTCTACAAATTTTGACGGGGTTTGCGACCCGAAGTCTGAAACCCCTATACATTTCTAAGGGCATTTAGGTAAATAAAATGGCCTATTTGACGATTTTTCTCGAAAATTTGGCAAATTTAGACCCATGGATGTCTAAGGGTTTTCTGCCTTCAAAAACGTGTGATTTTACAGAGTGTTTTCCTTCTTTTCTAAATTGCAACCCTTATATCCAAGGATTTTTTGGTAGAAAATGGGAGCAATTTCTAATAGTTTTTTGTGAAAAACAACCCATTTGAGAGGCACATCCCCGTATGACTTGACATGTCAGTATCCCCCTCTCCCCCCCCCCCCCCCCCCCCCCCCCCCGATTATGCTCCGGATGTATGGTAAATCGAAGGCGTTTTACAGCGTGCGCTTATGCTCCATATAGGCTCCATGGGCTTATGCGTTTTACACTCTTATTAAATACCGTTATTCTTATGCTTAAATGCACACCTATGCTCTTATGCGCTTATGCTCCGAATATACGCGGTTATTCTTATGCTTATGCACTCTTATGTTCTTATGCTCTTATAAATACGATTATATTGCGTATATACGGTTATTCTTATGCTTATGCACTATTATGCGATTATGTTCCGTATATACGATTATTCAAATGCGATTATGCACTCTTATGCGATTATGCTCTTATGCGATTATGTTCCGTATACGGTTATTCTTATGCTTATGCACTCTTATGCGATTATGTTCCGTATACGGTTATTATTATGCTTATGCGCTCTTATGCAATTATGCTTATGCACTCTTATGCTCTTATGCTCTTATGCTTATGCACTCTTATGCTCTTATGCGTTTTACACCAACCGGAAAACATAGGCTGAATTTCGTATTTAGAAATTAGAAATTTCACATTTTTTGTACCAAAGAAACAGTTCTCGGCTTCCTTTCAGATGGGAATATTTTTGAGAGCTTTCCATCAGTGCAAAAATCAGGATTTTCACATTTTTGGGACACCTGTTATTTGAAATCTCTCATTGCGCCTTTGAAGAATGCGTCTGATTTGCTCGTATATTTAGGATTGCCTTGCGAAGTAGGCTAGGCCCTATCTATAGTCGCCGTCACAATTCCTTTTCTGAAATAGGCGTCCAAATATGCGTGTGAGAGTTGCTGCATGTACAACGCGACTATGTATTTCCTTTCTGCGTTGTCATGGTTCTGTCTGGCGGAAATGCTGGTGTAGTCTTGATGCAGAGAAAAGGACTTATAAATGTGGTGGTGACTTTTGTATGGTCCTTTTTGATTTATCACTTTGGTTTTTAACATATTTGCCAAAGGGCACCATGTTAGAGGCAAGATGGCCCTATAGGCCACGTGCGAGGTGTTAATGGGCCTAGCGACTCATTTTTGTGTTGCGTCCCATAACAACATGATTTATGGGCTGTAAATACTCATAACTGAGATTACTGTGACTACAATCTTCTTATTAGCTTTCTTCCGAGGTGGGTTGTTTATCCCAGAATTACTTGGGGATTGAAGAAATTGACGATTAAAAAACTGAAGGTCACCCAGTCAAACTTGACACATTGCGCCATTTTAATACCACGGTAGTCTCATTCCCAATGAATAATGTGGTATAGCTATCATGTCTTCTAATGCAAGCGACCTAGCTATGTGAAAGACACAATGATAAAAGCCTTGGCCAGATGCATTATAATGCATGACAGATTCTGCTAGCTAGGCCCCTAGCCTATCATATGGCTGGGCTTATCTGTATACAAGTTTTCTTTTTGTCATAGGCTAACTGAGGGCGAGAGTTTCGCCGAGAGTCACTCCCAAACCCCCCCAAACAGATCTACAAGAATCCAGTGAAATTCTTGTAAACGCCCTAAAAGTTTCATACATTTATCCAGGGCTCGTACGTCCTTGAAGGTCCTGAAATCCTGGAAGGAATTTCAAAAATACTTTTTCCAGACCTTTGAAAACCCTGGAAATTCACAAAAGGTCCTTGAAAGTCCGTGAAAATTTTACAGTCAATGTGTGATGATTTTTGATTAAATGAATATCTCAACCAAAAAAAAGTAAAAATTTTAATCATCCATTTGCGACATCAACAAACGGCAATGGGAATTTAAGATATATTTATTTACCATGTATCTGTTAGTTCAGGCTGTAAACGTTACCGGAACCTGTCATAAAATGCAAAAGATCACGCCTATTTTGGGTTGGTTTTTGGTCTTAGGTCCGGTGTATTGAGAGAATTAATGTTCTCTTTAAAAGTGAAAACTAATTGGGGGGGGGGGGGCAACTACAGTCCTACTAGTACGGATTTTTTCGTATTCCGTAACGGAAATGAGCGAATACGGACAGATTTTCGGAAGGTTTACCCACACTAAATATCTTGATTTAACCATTTAAATACGCTGTATGCTAATGTCTTCTGAAGGTATTTTCGTCTACTATTTAACTGCAGTGGTGCAAAGGGGTAGTTAAAATTTGTATTTTTAGACTCAATTTTCTGGCTCTTTATTAAAATAAATACTCATAATGGAACTTATTTCCTCTGCATTTCCTTGAATGGGGCTGTCAAACGGCGGAGCTCTGTCCATTTTTCTGGAAAAGCTGTATTTTAAATACTCTACTCTGATGCATTTCATATGTGCATAGTTAGCTCAGTTTTCAAGGGGTTATGATACTTTAAAGTTTAGATTTTTAATTTCCATTTTTAATGACTACGGTAGCTAACAATTATTTTCCTTATGGACTGTTAGAGCATCAGCCCAGAAGTTTTGGTTATACGACCGATATACCAAGCTGAACCACGGGAAAATTCCCAGAGAAAAATATAACTTTTGCAAAATTAAAGTCTGCCGTGGAACCCGTTGTTGGCGTGTACCCCAGGAGAGGGGTAAAGTTACTATGGGGGTCAAATTTTTTGACTGCTCTAAATCTATATAATATAGCGCAAATTATTCCTTAGGTAAGCAGAGTAAAAAGTCAATTGGGTCACACGCGTGGGGTGCTTTCCTTTCCCAGATATTTGGGAAATAGGCTAAAGGTCATTTGTTTATTCAAGAAAGGTCACCCGTTGCCATACCCAGATTGTTTGCAAAATTTTTTTTTTTAATGTTTAATGATACTGAATCCAATATGAATGCTTTTGCACTTTCGGCACTCCTTGTTGTTATAATGGAAGGGGTAAAAAATTCCCTATAGGACTCGATGGGGACAGGGAATTTTATACCCCCTCCCATTAAAGGGAACCAACCTATTCAAAATAAAAGCATATTTTGAATCAGTATCATTAAATTGTTTTAATATTTTTTACAAAGAATCTTTGTATTCAAATTGTTGACCTTTCTTGAATTATCACATGACCCTTTAGCCTATTTTCCCAAATATCTTTGAAGGATGCACCACACACTGTGACGCCAATTGACTTTTTACTCCTGGGTACCTAAGGAATAATTTGAGCTACTTTCATTAGATTTAGAGCAGTTCAAATATTTGCCCCCCATAGTACTTTACCCCTCTCCTGGGGCTACCCGCAGCAGCGGGTCTCCGGCATACTTTCATATTTTCAAAAGTTGTATTTTCTCTGAAGTTTCCCGTATTCAGCTATTGGTCCTCGTTCGTCTAACCAAACCTCTGGTCTGACGTCTAATGTGTTCATACTGACAGTTCCTTAAAAGGGGAACTATCAGATGCGGAACTCAGTCCATATTTTTTTTGCAGGAATGCAGTAATTCAAAGATCACTCCCTGATCAGTGGTATATAGATGCTCAAGGTTTTTTCCAAGCAATGTCCCTTTAAATTTGATCTTTCTTTTTTTTTCATATAATTCTCCATATGGAATTAGTTCCTACTGACATTATCCGTAAATGGGGGCTGTCAGACGGCGGAGCTCTGTCCATTGTTTCTAGAAAAGCTTGTATTTTAAAGAGCTCTATCTCATTATGCCGTTCATATGTACATGTAGCTCATTTTCAAGTTAATGAGCCTTTAAAAGTTTAGACTTTAAGTTCATTTTTAATGTACTACAAAGCTAAACACTATTTTCCTTATGGACTGTCATACTGACGTTCCTAAAAGGGGAAAAATAGATCAGATGGTGAACTCTGTCCCTATTTTTTTTCAGGAAGTGCAGTAATTTAAAGACTCTCCTCATGATGCCGTTGTATATAGATGGCTCATTTTTCAAGCTCTATCCTTTAATTTTGACCTTTCTTGTTTTTCATATAATTCTCCATATATACTTAGTTTCTACAGACCATTTTCTTACAGGGCCTGTCAGATGGCATTTGTACACATACTATAAACAATCTTAACAGAAGTTTTGAATGAGGTACAATTTAGTTCAATGACGCGAACCATTTTCTGTATTTTTTTTGTGGTGAAAAAACTTCCGTGCCGTATTTTTGCACATCATTTTTGTACGGAATACAGAAAATCCATACCATTAGGTCCTTGAATTAGCTCCTTTAGATCCTTGAAATTCCTTGAAAGTCCTTGAATTTTGGAAGGAGCTGGGTGTAAGAACCCTTTTAATCATCAGAATCCAATTTTTCTCTCGCCAACTCATGAACTCGGGCCCCATACATAGCATGATATTGATGACTCTCCTATCTTATCATGAAATTCTACCCCTAAAGCCTATAGTTGAATACAGCTAGCCATTTATCGCTGTCATAATTCCTTTTCTCTCTCTGGCATCAAACCTATCCCACTTTAGTTTTACACCTGCCAGACGGAATCATGACACCCACAAGGGAATACATCAGTGCATTACATGCAGCAACTCATACTTGATGCACTTATGTCGATGCCGACTTCATTTTATGAAATTATGTTTTGTGGAAAGTTTGTTGACGGTTTTTTGAAAAAAACTTATTTAAAAATTTCAGGCCTGTCGTGATTTGCTAAATCAGAAATCAAAAAAATCATCAAAATCAGATTCCTGCATGTTTGTAAGCAGTACAGGTATCCAACCAACTCTTCAATTATATACCAGAAGCAACCTAATAAGGACAAAATCAGAAATGTTTATCATATATACTGCGTAACGGACACTTACTACTACGACGTATTGAATGGACTTCATTGAACACTGCGTGTTCTTCCCTTTTCTGTCATTCTCTTTCTTCAGGTGGCAAAAGAAATGAGAAATCTACAGACTTATCCTTCACTTTTTATTCCCGGAAATTTCAAAATATTTGACTCTTCTCGATAAAATCACTGATAGGGAATTGGGAAATGTGTCCTTTTTGTTGGGTTGATTTTGAATGAAATTGTTGGATGATCTTTACTCTTACTTCAAAAAACCAATTCTTAAAACAGCTTTGAATGTTCAGCAATCTCATTGGCTGATGCCCGGGTTCATTCATTTAATAGAACCCAGGTAGTACGCCACTGCGTATTGAAGTTATTTTTAGGTTAAGCGCTCGCGTCATACCGCGTTTTGCCTACTTTGCGCGCGCCTGTCAACGTTGCGTCTCGCTGCATTGTTGTTGCGTTCGTGGGTTGGTCGATTGTGTCACTGGGGTAATTGGCAGTCCTTTCTTGTTGTATTTAAGCCGAAAGTATGCGAAGTTGGGTTAAAGAGGACCTTAAATGATAAAGATGTTAGATGAGAATAATAGGTAGTGATTGTCGGGAAAAAAGGGAATAGTAGGGAGATGTAAGGGAAAAACCTTTTAATCGTCTATCCTCTCCATTTGCCACCTTCATTGGCGACACCATTATTTTGCGTGGAGACGCGGCCTTCGGCCTCGTTCTTCCACTTAAAATAATGGTATTGCCTTGGGTTCAATCGTGTAAAGAGAGTACCGGTTTCTCCCAAAATCATACCTTTATTCTCTAAAGAAATATGAAAGATAAAAATCACTTGTTGTGATGTAGAGCTACATTAGTTTATCTCATGCTAATTAAAGGTGGGTAACACGATCGACAATATATCCACCTATTATAATTAAGATTTTGGTGTCAGAGAAGAAAACTTAATATTTTCTCCTTACCACAGTGAAATTTTAAGGTCAGAAAATGTTTCCTTTGGATGTTATGAACAAATCAAAATGGTTTCCAAATGTGGTCGGCTTTATAATTAAACATACACGTTCGATGGGCCAATTTAGTACACAGTCTGCTTCTACTATCCAAATTGCTGAAACCAATTTCCTCAACAGTTGCAATAGCGCAGAGGGGGCAGAGGGGGCAACATGACCCCCCCCCCCGACTGAGATGTTTTGTCGGTACCTAACGGTCCATCGGTACATTTGGTCTAAAAAGCTGTAAGCTGTTTTTTAGCGTATGGTGCATGATAATAGAGGCTAATGAAAAATGGTTAGCTAACCAACTGCTTAATTGTCAATACTACTACCCTATAGTATCTTTGCGTTGGCGAAAATTGTGTTCAGAATTTGGAGGCGACGGTAAAAAAATTGGGGTCAAACATTTTTTTTGTCGGTACGTTCACAAAAGCGTGCCCCCTCGTCAACAAAACCTGGCTACACCACTGTCAATCAATATTGCAATAGGATATATTTGGTGATAGCTTCCATGTGACTGTGAAAAAAACATATGGAAAAAACCCGGGTATATGATCGGGTAACACCCACCTTTACATTTTGCAAAGATGATCTCAATTTTTTTTACAGAACTCTGTAATGATGTCAGTCAGAAGCGTCCAGCGATGACAAGATGCATTAGCCCAGTAACCTGCTAAGAAAGGTCACTGGAGCCTTGGATTACAGCTTTTGCCAGCTTGTCTGGCCAAGGCTGATTTTGTCCCACACACGGGGCCCGCGTCTGGCTTGTTTTGGTCTCCCGTTTGTGGTTGGGGGTGGGGTCAGGAAGTCTCCCAAAGTGTCCTTCGTGTCTGCCCTTTCAGCATAGTCGCCCTGAGTGCCAGTAGCTGCGGCGACAGCTCAGGTGACGTCATGCAACCTGAAGCCATGGGCGTCCTGATCTGCGTTGTTTTGGGTTTTCTGGCGGGAAGGCTGTAGCCTTCACATTTTCGGCAGAGAGCAAAACCAATGTGTCGTGTGGAAATTTTGCTCTAACCTTTGCGAGAAGAATTAACAACTCCTGCTGGACATAATCTCCTATGATTAAGCCTAAATGCTCGCTCCCCTAGGAAAGATGGGCCATGTCCCGGGGCACAACCTAGGTCGGAAGAGCTCATTGTGGGAAAAAATTCTAGGTTTGGTCTGAGGTTCTTCTCGGGCCGTTGCAAGCTGATCCTAAGCTGATATCGGTGGATTGGTGAATGGGGAGGCCCCGCTGGCCTCCCCCCAGTGAGTTCCGATCGTTTCCATAGCGTGGTGTGCCAATCCAATTTGGGTGGGTTTTTTTAAAAGATTTTTTCATCACTGTCGGGCTGTCGTACCCCTCGTGCTGGTAGTGGCATGAGGGGTTTTTGGATTGTTTCAAGGAAAAGATATTCAAGTTGCCGGGCAAAAAGGCCGTACGTTTTTTTAAAGCTTCCGAACTCTGCCCGTCATGGTCAACTCTGACTAGGGTTCTGGCAATAGCGGGTTTTTCAACTTACAAGATTTTGTGTCATGCATACAGGGGGGCCTTGTCAAGTTGCGTTGGGCTGTAGCTTATCCTGTTGAGTGTTTCCTATTTGATTACCTAGTTTTGGTTGGCTCGGGGCCTCTGTGTTGCAGAGATTCCCGTTTTTCTCCTCCTATCACTGGTAGTACTCCAACCCCCCCGTCTCTATTAACAGTCGATTCCCAAACATTAGCGTGAGCGCCATTGCTGACTGTGTGCGTGCAGATGGGGCTAAAGTTGTCCCGTTGGTTGTGATGCGGCGGTTTTCCGAGCCCAAAAGGGTGACGTCACAGGTTCGTGTAAACCCGGGATTTCTGCATTGGAATTCCCGATCGGCAATGTATCGCGTGGATGCTTGTAGTAGCATGTTTTTTGAAGCTTTTCGGTGTTATCAAGGTACAAATCTGGTTGAAAAGTTTCTGTAAGCGTAGTGGCCCTTTCTCGGGGATTGCTTGTTGAGAGCAATGCTTTGGGAAAGTTGTTGGTATGGAAGCGTTTGTCCCAATGTATAATGTTGTTGACCGACCGACTGCTGGTTGTGCAACACGTTCGGATATCCCACACGGAGTGCATAGTGGGTGGTCGATTTTCGTGTCAAAAGCGCGATAGGTTAGGTTAGGGAGAGGTTTGGAGTGTTTTTGTTGTGCTTTCAAATCGGGTGCTTGGCCGTCAGCGTTCCCCTTGGGTCCACTCCAGCGATTAATAATGGTAGCATTGGTAATGATATATGAGGCTCTGTGTGGTTTATGGGTAGTGGGATTGGGATAAAAGAAAATAGATTATAAATAAATAATAAAGCAAAAAAAAAAAAAAAAAAATAAATAAAAATAATTAAAATCACAAAAGAGTGATAATACTAAATTAAGGGGTCAATAATAATAGGGTGTGTGGGTCCTGGGTTTACCCAGGTTTAAATAAAATAGATGAAGGGAAATTAGTGGAATAAAATTAATGATGGGAAATAAAATGCGTCAGTTAAAATAGTCTTTTGCAACGTTTTATAATTTAGTTGGGGGGTGATAGGTGTTGATGGGCCCAATGAGTGCTTTCATGTTGTCTGCAGTGTCCTTTTTGGGTCTCCGTCATTAAAATAATTGTAAGCAAGGGGGTAATTAATAATGCTGGATAATTTTAACAATAATTTAGACCAAAAGTATTTAATGGATAACTGGGCCGGATTCCCGTTGTTGGGTGTATGGCAGGGCTTGCACTCCGTGATTTCGCCCTTGGTTGGCGTTTTTGGGGAAAAATGGCTAGCTGTAGTAGTAGCGTCAGGACTCATTTTTCCATAAGGTTTGGGTTGTGTTTGAGGCGGATTCCGATCATATGAGGGAGTTGGTCTTGGAGCTGTTGATCGAGTCAAAGGGGGGGGGGGGTGGGGAGGCACTTAGTGAAAGAGAATGTGAAGTCCTAAGCCTGTGCGGATTGTTTTGTTGTTTGAGGTGGACTCCGCTCACTTGAGGGAGTTAGCTTTGAAAGGATGCAATTAGACATTTATTAAAATTCGTGGGATGTGATGGGATCAAGTGAGTGTGGATTGGGCCCTTGTACGTTATGATGAATAATCGCTCGTATTATTTGTGTATGTTAGATGGGCAGTAGGCCTGTTGTGTATAGTAATGGCAGTGCGGTGTTACACTGCGGATGTAATGTTTGCTCTCGTTCCAGATCCCACACGTTTAATTTTCCTGGCTGTGGGGGTGGAGCACCACCACATTATTTTGGGGGGGATAAGGGCCCTCTGGGGACAAGTACAGCTTTTGCCAGGTTGTATGGCCAAAGGTGATTTTGTCCACACGGGCCCGCTCCTGGCTGTTTTGGTCTCCCGTTTGTGGTTTGGGGGTGGAGTTGGGTCAGGAAGTCTCCCAAATTGTCCTCCGTGTCTGCCATTTTTCAGAATCGGCGGCCTTGGAGTGCCAATGTAGCTGCGGCGACACTAAGGTGACGTCAGCACCTGATAGCCAACGGGCTTCCTGATCGCGTTGTTTTGGTTTCTGGCGGGACGGCTGTAGCCTTCACATTTTCGGCAGAGAGCACAAAACCAGTGGTGTCGTGTTGAAAAATTTCCCACCCACCCACCCAATGCAAAGTTCTGGGTAGGGGGTTTTTGCCCCTGAAGGTGCGGAGCTCTTCGGGGGTGTAGCTTGGCCAGAACGAGTGTAAGGCGGGCAGGCAGGGCGGCGGGTACCCTTGCGGGCTGGAGTGATGTCACTGGCATGACTTTACACAGTTCTGGTCAGTGTGGGCCCTTGATGGTTGGACATGCTGTAGGCGGTTTTTGGGGAATAATGGCAGTAGTAGTTAGCGTCAGGACTCATTTTTCATATGTTTGGGTTGTGTTTGAGGCAGATTCCGCTCATATGAGGGAGTTGGTCTTGGACTGTTTGATCGAGTCAGAGGCACTTCGTGCATAGAATGTGAAGTCCTAAGTCCATGCGGATGATTTTGGTTGTTTGAGGTGGGCTCCGCTCACATGAGGAGTTAGCTTTGAACCTGGATGCTTAGACATTCTAGAAAATTCGTGTGGATGTGATTGATCAATGGAGTGTTGTGAATTGGGCCCTTGTACGTTATTAATGAATAATCGCTCGTATTATTTGTGGTATTGTTGAAGATGGGCAGTAGCCTTTTGTGTCTAGTACTGGCATTGCGGTGTCCACACTGTTATGTAATGTACGTGCTCTCTTGCCAGCTCCACGTTAATTTTCCTGCTGTGGAGCACCACCACTTATTTGGGTTGGATAGGGCCTCTTGGACATATTCGATTCCATGAATGACCCGAAGCTACAGGTATCAATATGATAAAGTTTCATTCATCAAAGATATACCAAAGGTGAGACAGTGGGATCAATAGTAGAGAGCTACTAAGTTTGTGGACCCTGTTTAAACAATAATCTGAAACTGTTTCATTTTGAACTGTCATCCTTGTGCAAGATTGTTGTAAAGCGACCTCAGAGATTTCAATCAAAATCGAATTTTTGTAAAATTTAGTCAACTATAAATATGGTCACCTTAAAAAATGCAAAATTGCCAAAAGTTTTAGTTTGAATTGGATTTTTTGTTTTCACTGGTAACATTTATGTATATTAAACAGGGTGTCCCAACTTTTGTTTTCACGCAGGGGCCCATTGGTTTAAATCCACGACTACCGCGGGCCGCGAGCAAGTATAATGGGGGGGCTCAATGGTTTAATGACGTGCCTACAGAGTCTGGAAGTATATAGGACCCATTATCTATACCATGTTTGCCGAATGGGACCCATTGCCTACAACAGAGATGCAGATGATTTGGGGCCAAATTTAACACATCTGGCATTTTTCCCAATAAATTTGACCTTTTAATCAAATTGGGAACATTTTAGCTTCAGTTGAGCAATTGGACTAATTTTCCCACAATTTTTTTAGAAAATTTTGGTTTGGTTTCAGATTGATGAAATTGACTACTTTTCCAACAACTTAGAGAAGTTGGTTTTCAGATTGAGGAAGTTGAACTAATTCAATTACATCTGTTTTTTTTAAAATCAATTATTTCAGATATTATGCCTTTTTTTTTCTTTCTGGGAGTACCTCGCGGGCCTCATATGAGCTCATAGCGGGGCACAAAATGGCCCGTGGGGCCGCAGGTTGGACACCCCCGTTATAGTATAAAGAACAGAGGCCATAGGCTACTGTTTATAACAAAATTCCAGATCCGGAATTTTTAAAACATCTTTTGATTTCCTATATGAAGGACATCGACTTGAGCTTAGCTATTTCACACAGTGATTAGTATGTGGACAAGCATTATGTATTTAGCAAAAGCATGATTTATTTTAAAGTTGAGGTGCCCTCCTCGGGAAATCTCTGAGTCAACCTACTACATTTGGAAAGATAGGACAATTTCCTTTCAGAAAATGTTTAGCATAGTTTGAAAGTTATAAAGGGTTAAGATTGACATGATGCAGAAATGAAATATGCAGACAAAATTCAAACAGGCGCCATTTCAAGACGCATGGCCATATTGCTGTCAATTTGGTCCATATGCTGTGACAATTATTACTCAAGACTAGTAACTTTTCAGTGGTACCATGAAGATGGGCAATGGGATCGTTTGTCCCCGGAGCTCAATATAAATCTAGGGCAACCAAAATTAAGTTTTAAAAAATTATGTAAATATCTAGAAAATATAGAAGCCCAACACCAGGGGTGAAATGTATGCAATATAAAAAAAAAAAAATGCCGAATTTAACAGAATGCCACCCAAAGACAAATTACTTCCTTTAAAGTGGCAGTGAACATTGGAATCTACAAGCAATCATATTTATTGAACAGATTTGTTTTTAACTATAATGGTGTTTATTAGTTTTAATTTCTTCCCCACCATGTAACATGTTATACTACATGATATTCAGCATCATAAACTCACCACCCTGTTGAAGATTAGATTTTGTATTTCTAGAAGCTTTTCATAATTGGTAATTCTGTATCGAGCAATTACTATCAACACATACCACTTAGGCTTGTATGTAGCCAGGAGGTCTCTGTGTGTGTATGTGTGTGTGGGGGGTGATGTACTCCCACAAATTATCAGTAAGAGATCTGGGAATGAATAATATTTTGCCAACACTTAATTTGGAACTCTTTGGTTTATGCTGTTAACATTTCCAAATTCGCAGGGTGTTGGCAGAATACTATTTTTTTCTGAGATGTGCTATTCAACTGTCTATTTTTCTAAAGCAATTAAGTGCTTGAATATACCCAAACTAGAATTTTGCAGTTCTCCGCTTTCGTGCTCGCTATATTCAAAGAATATAAGCTGTGGGCCGCTCCATGACCTTTGATCTTGGCACATGACCTTTGACCTCATCAACATATGATGATCCATGGTACACATATGACACAAGTTTGGTTCCAATTGAACTTCAGCTTTTCAAATGAGGTCAATTTACATTTTAGCCTATTTTTCAACTTGGCCTTGCATGATTTTTTACCTTGGCTCATGACCTTTGACCTCATCAACCTATGAGGGATCCCATGGTGCACCTATGACACAAGTTTGGTTCCAATTCAGCTTCAACTTTTCAATTGAAGTCAATTTTTTTAAAAAATAACAATTTAGTGGTACACGCATACATGCACACACATCCACGCACACACATCCACATGCACAACGGATTGCTGAGTGGTCCTGCCAGCTATATCTGACAGCCCACAAAAATCAAATTTTTCTTGTACTAATAATATACAGTAAATAACTGTATAATTGATGTCGATAATTAACCTAATATATTCAATATCTATGTATGGATACTGCAAGTTAGTACGTAAGGAGGTGGTGTCCCCCCCCCCCCCAACAAAAAACAGCAACCCACCAATCCAACCCAGGCTATGGCCCTGATGTTTACAAGCACATTAGCACCTGTTATAGGCCTGAATCAAATTCCAACTTGCAAGGTCACTGAAGAAGTTTGAAGGGTGTAGATGCAGTTAATGAACTGGAAGAATCCAGTTCCAATATGCTCTTAACTTTGAATCTTTCTTTGAACCTTTCTTTTCATTTTAGGCGGAGTTTCATTACTTGGTACTACCCAAAGTAAATATCCCACGTCTGAAATCCCTGAAACCTGAACATCTAGATCTACTGAACATATGCACAAAGTGGGTGAAGAAACTATTAAAGAGTAAGTTGGCAGAATTCTTAAAACAGAATTTCATGATCCATAGCCTCGTCCCCTCAAAGTTCGTCAAAAAAGTTGCGATTTTTATGTCAGATGAACAACTGGTGTAGATATAGTATGCATACTAATCTGACTTATAGAATCAATCTACTCTAGAAAAAATTATACAGGTAGAAATTAAAACAGTGGCCTGTTGGGCTGGCTGTAATACCATCATTTGCTCATAATATCTAAAATCAGAATAAACTAAAATTCTGAAACTTTCTTGAGGATATCTAATGAACAAAACTGAGGATGCTACTAGGATCATGGAATGCACCTTTATACAGCTGTGAGGATTTGTGAAATTTAACAGAGTTTTGCATATATGTTTGTTGTGTACAACAATATGTTTGATATTTGTTGCATTAAAATATGTCATCTGTTAAAGGTGCTTTTCCAAAACTTGATTCTGTGACTCCCATGACTTAACTCGAAGTAGTATCAATTTTGATATAAGACAAAAGCCAGTATTTATCTCATTGCCATCCTGAAATTGCAGCTTTCAAATCCATTCCCTTCCCAAGATAGAAACAAAAAAATGCTGTTTTAATGGTCAAACATCAGTGCAGTAGTTAATAGGGTGTTAACCATAAATGTTTCCTTTTTCAGAGCAATGGAAGGCAGTAGCAGTGGTGTTAAGTACAGACTAGGATATCATGCAGTTCCAAGTATGAGGTAAGAAGGCACTATTGACCCCTGAGGTCTAACAATATCTCTGATTGGCTCATTACACGATATAAAATCTGAGTAACCAATCAAAATAGACCTTCTGTATATCTGTATATTCATGTTTAAGCTTTTGCTAACTGCATCATTTAAATTAAAGCGACACTGGCACAATTTCAACAAAATATTCAATTTGCTCTCAAATCATAGTCTGTACTTCAGAAAATTCGAAATACAAAGTAAATTAATTGATGTGCTGCACAGCATTATTGCCCCTTACTACAAAACACTCTTAGGCGCAGTCTAAGTCGTTGAAGACACAGCGTGTGATGTAAGAACAATTAAAACAAATCTCTTTAATTTTGTAGGCCAGATTTTGAGTTTGTCATAACTTTAATCACAAAGTGTCTACTAATGACTATCACAGAACCCATACTCATTGATATTAAAACCACAGAAGTTCGACCGGTCAAACAGGGTGGAATCCGTGGGAATCCTCTCCGGTTGTTTTCTTGTGTTAAATGCCATTTCCTTCATCTCTAATAAATGTCTCTAGAGGTCATTTTATTATAAAATTCGTTCTGTTTACCCCTATAAGCAGACCTCAGGTAACCCTAGTCAAATACCACTTGGCTGAACTTGCCCAACTTTGCCGACCTTTTTTTAAAACTTCAAACATCTAGACAAAAAAAAGCTATTCCATGAAAAAAAAATCAAATTTTGTTGTAAATCAGCCATTTGATATTACCAGATTACATGTAATGGTCAGCGGGCGGATCGGATTTGAAAAATTGTCCCAAATTACCAGGGGCTGAAAGGCTGTAACCTGTCCAAATCAGGCTGATTTTGCAAGAATTTGGAGAATTACTGGGAGGCGCGAGCTCCCCTCCGCCCCCTCCCGGATCCGCGCCTGAATGGGGGCATCATGAAATTATTACTATATTGAATTATACTGAGTCTAAGAATTATGATGGGGACTGTGATCTTTTGGCCAAAACAACCAATACTGACGACAGGGACTTTTATTAACCTGTTAACCTTTTGCTTCAAACTTCCCATATTTCACAAAATTTTAGTACAAAATGTGAAAAAAATATTCAATGAGCTACAAATTTAAAATGAACTAAACCAGTTTTCTCTCAAAAATTTTAACTAGCCCGGATCGTACAGGGTGTAAGAACATTTTACTGCCCGAGAAAATTTTTTCAGCGCCCTGGGCATCAGTAACGTGATTTGGTTGAGTGCCTGCTCATAGGATGGCGAGTTTGGGCTTAATCATTCTAGGTGAGGGCTAATGTAAATATA
Source organism: Ophioderma brevispina (assembly GCA_023653785.1). Lineage (NCBI taxonomy): Eukaryota > Metazoa > Echinodermata > Ophiuroidea > Amphilepidida > Ophiodermatidae > Ophioderma > Ophioderma brevispina. Next base: position 25,072 of record JAMKCH010048862.1, read on the forward strand.
AGCTTAACAAACATACACTAATACTCAATTTTGAAAAATCCTGATGGCACACTATTTTATCAAATGTGCATGTCATCTTTAACGTTATGTCGCTACCAATCAAATCACCAGGTAGTCCTTGGGGGTTAAGGTCAATTTCATCAGAGGCAAAAGGAGGTGGTTTCTAAGCTGTGAGATTGTGACATCTTCTCCCACATAGCGGCCTTTTGGTGTGTTGGGTCGAGCGTGTCAATTTGGTGTGTGGGAATCGCAGCTGCCTTATTTTGGTGTGTGTGGGTCGATGGCTCCTATTTGGTGTGTAGGTCGATTGCTGCCTTTTTGGTGTGTGGGTCGATGGCTGCCTTATTTTGGTGTGTAGGTCTCTGGCTGCTTATTTGGTGGGTAGGTCGAGGGCTGCTTATTTTGGTGTTGGGTTCGATGAGATCCTTATTTTGGTGTATGGGGTCGATGGCGCCTTATTTTGATGTGTGGGAATCACAGCTGCTTACTTTTGGTGTGTATGGTTGATGGCTGCCTTGTTTTTTGGTGTGTGGGTTGATGGCTGCCGGAGGATAAGCGGGAACTGAAAGAAGAGTACGAAGAGAGAATTGCCTCGAGAAGCAGGATAATAGGTGGTGGTGGGGGAAATGCGTCAAGAAGAGGCCTAGGGGGCGTTGTGGAAGTGGGGTAAGGACCTGTGTGGGTATTGTGGTGTGTGGTCGATGGCTGCCTTATTTTGATTTGTGGGATTGACAGCTGCTTCTTTGTTGTGTCGGGTTGATGGTGCCTTATTTTGGTGTGTGTCATGGATCCTTATTTTGTGTATGGGGTTGATGGCTGCCTTTTTGGTGTATGGGGTCGATGGCTGCCTTATTTTGATGTGTGGGATTAACAGCTGCTTACTCTTGTGTGTAGGGTTGATGTCTGCCTTATTTTGGTGTGTGGGTCAATGGCTGCCGTATTTTGGTGTTGGGGTACAATGGCTTGCCCATTAATTTGATGTGTGTGGGATCGACAGCTGCTTACTTTTGGTGTGTAGGGTCGATGGCGTCTTATTTTGGTGTGTGGGGTTTAATGAGCTGTCACCACCCTTATTTTGGTGTTTGGGGTTATGGCTGCCTATTTTGGTGTGTGGATCTACAGCTCTGCCTTATTTTGGTGTGTGGGTCGATGGCTGCCTTATTTTGTTGTGTGGGGTTATGGCTGCCTAATTTTGGTGTGTGGATCTACAGCTGCCTTAGTTGGTGTTTAGGTCGATGGCTGCCTTATTTTTGTGTGTGGGTCGATTGGCTGCCTTATTTTGGTGTGTGGGGTTAATGGCTGCCTAATTTTGGTGTGTGGATCTACAGCTGCCCTATTTTGGTGGTGGGTCGTGGTCTGCCTTATTATTGGTGTATGAGGGTCGATGGCTCCTTATTTTGATGGTGGGATCGACGCTGCTTACTTTGTGGTGCGTGGATCATGGCTGCCTCTTTTAATTTGTGGGATTGACGGCTGCCTTTTGATGTGTGCGATCTACAGCTGTCTTGGTGTGTGAGATCAACAACTGCCTTCGCTTGTTGTTGAGGGCTACCTTCTTTTGATGTGTGGTTTTGACGGCTACTCCTTTTTGATGTATGGGACCTACGGCTGCCTTGTTATTGTGTGGTGTGTGTGTGTGTTGTGTGGGATCGATGGTGTCTCTTGTGGTGTGTGTTGGTCGAGGGCTACCTTTTGCTGTGTGTGGCTGTTGGCTGCCTTGTCGATGTGTGGGATCGACATCTGCCTCCTTTTTGTGTGTGTGTGTCGCCGTCTGTCTTCCTTTGATTGAGGGGTCAACACTTCTTCTTTTGATGTGGGGTCCACAGTTGCTGTTGTGTGAGAAAAGGAAAGCTGCCTTTTCTTGATGTGAGGGGTCAATGACAGCCTTCTTTTGATGGGAGGGGTAGACAGCACTGCCTTTTTGAAGTGAGGTTGATAAACTTGATCCAATCTGAACTAAAATTCTTCATATTCACGAATGTTTTATTTTTAAAAATCTTTAACAAGCGTATTTTTTCTAATACCTTTACAGTCATTTACATTTAACATGCCATCAGTCAGACTTCAATTCACCTTGTTTGAAGACAAAGAAGCATTGGAATTCCTTCACATCTGACTACTTTGTAGATTCAGAAGGTATGACCACAATGTAGCAATAAATTAGCACTTTAGCTTTTATTTTCTCAATTTAATCTGAGAAAATGTACTAAAAATATCTGTTTAGATGTTAACAACAATTGCAATATTATTTATCGCTTGTCCTTTAGGGTTATTTTTTGAATACATTCTCTGAAAGGGGAGGTGGTTGCCACCCCCTTCTAATTTCCTTAAAACACATTCAACTGATATATTTTTGGTATCAAATTGTAGGTCTGTATTCATTATCTAATTACATGCAAATTTGCTTGATATGATGGTGTCATGATGATGTCATAAGTAAGCAATGTTAACACAAAATGACAAAAATGTGGCTACATGAAATATTGATATTTATTCAGAAAATGTTTTTCTAAATATACTAAGAGCATGCATTTTTGGCCCACACAATTCACACAATGTGTGGGATTGTGTTGTGTGGGCTTATGTTATACTGCAGATGGGCAGGCTGGCAATGCACGAAAAGCTTTAAAGGTGCAACGAGAGAGTTCAAGTCATCCATATTTTCTGTGATATGTTGTGATTCATATAGATTAGATGCTCAATACATTCCCTCCCTACCTTTCATTTTGGTTACAGAACTAAATTAAAATGAAAACAAACTGTAATTTGTATGCTAATATTTCAATAGAAAACATAGGCTGAATTTCGAATTTGCTCCTATACAAAATTAGAAATTTCACAATTTTTGTACCAAAGAAACAGTTCTCAGCTTAATCCTTACAGATGGGGATATTTTTGATATAAAGCTTTACACCAGTGCCAAAATAAGAATTTTCACATTTTTTCGGTACACCTGCTATTTGAAATCTCTCGTTGCACCTTTAAATATGCAGCCATAACCTCTAATCAAGCAAACAAACAAAAATAAGTTTTCAATACATACGCAAAATTGTGAGAGCAGAATTTACCACAGGATTGTTTAGTGCCAAGTAACAAGTGTGGGTGCTGTGAGTTACGAAAAATATTTATGCAATGGTAGTGTCTATATGACAAACCTAAAATCAGTGGTGGCACCGGGAGGGGGCCATGAGGGCTCCCGGCCGAAAGAAAAAATGACAGATTTTTAGCAAAAATCGTGGACCCAAAACCCGGGACCCAAAATGACCAAATTTGGCAAAAATCAGCGATTTGGGGCCAAAATTGATTAAAAATCTCCATTTTTATGTCGTCTGCAAGAATTACAGAAGGAACATAGGGATTACTCTGGTCATATGTCTTAGGGTGTATATGTGTGTATCTGTGTGTCTGTGGTCAAAATGTTAATTGCATGCTGTATCCACATATATAGATGGATTTCCATGGGATTTGGCCATCTAGGGGTCATTTATTTAGGTCATTTACCCAAAATGGTCAAAATTACATCTTGCATCTGAGCTACCTTCACAAACCGCGCCGACAGACGACACTAGCCGTCCAAAGACCGCGATGTATTTTTTTAATGATTTGACCCCCAGAATTTCACTTTTTCCCCCCCCCCAAAAAAAAATTCACTTTGCCTCCCAATTTCCCCCGCAGAAAAAGGGGTCTGGTGCTGCCACTGCACAAAATCTTGTAGCATACAAATTCAGTAAATTTGTCACCCTGCATAATAAAAAAAACCCTTTTTTTCTACCATTGATTGTATGGAGCTGCATAATTGAATGTGGCGTTAAAAGCAATATTAGCACATTTTTTGAGAGCGCCCCAATTTTTCAAAAAAAATTGAGATTTTTACACGCGTTGCGATGGCAACTGGCTAGTAAACTATACCTGTGAATGGGTTAAGCTCTATAATGTCTATGAGTCGCAAACGACGAAGGAAAAGGAATTTTTTAACTAGAATAATTAAGTCGGGATCGCGATAATAATTCAACGGCTGCTAGGAAACGGCCTGTGCCGTCCAATATTAAAATAAGCCGGGAAAAAAGGCACCATGTACGTATCTACGCTCATCTAGTATTAGTTGTTTATTGGTTTTCAGGCAGGTCAAGTTAGAGGTATTTTCTGATGGTGGCACTATTTCATCATGGACTGGGACATAACTTAGCATTTCCAAGGCTCTGCCGTTAAAGTACAATCTAGGGGATCCCAATTCTAATACAAAATCGCTCAATTTTATGATAAATACAAATTTTGAGAATTCTGTCGCATGTGTATTTTCTAGACAATACCACATAGCTCTGTGCTAAAAATACAAATTTTGAAAAATTAAAAAAAGCAAAAAACTAAAAAATTAATTTCTTTAATATTATAATAAGACCGAGAAGGTCCGGGGAAAGCAATGCCGACAGCCAGGCCAAGTATCATAAATGTGTTCAGGAAAAAAATTATGTGGGCCATTTTGTTACAAAGCTGGAAACCATGTGCAGATCAAACTGCTTCCCCCATTATGGTAGAGTTTTTCATAAGAGTTGTTGGCCAAAAATACAATTATTTTTTTTGGCCTTTTGGGGCCAAAAAGATGATTTTGGGCCAAAAATAAGAGATTTTAGAGATTTTAATGTATTTTGATATCTTCAAAACACGCTTTTATCAGAAAATTTAACACTTTTTTTTAAGTAATTTGGACTATATTTACGTTTTAAATAACAAAGTAAAGATAATTAAAATAAACGAAAATTAAAAGCATGTCCAGAGCATTTAGGTCATTTTTCTCAAAAGATTGTTTATTTGACTTATGATGCACATACTGTTTAATAGTAAGCCACAAAATAATCCAACCAACACCAGTAAAACACAGTTCTGTTTGACCTAAAGTGTGATGCTTTTAACTTTTAAGTAGAAGAAAAATTACAGTAGTGTTAACTTTATAGGGACAATCTAGGAATGTTACAAGTGATTGCTGGATCATCGGATGGAATCACATAGTGATTTTGGCCCGAAAAATTGGATTCTTCTGATTTCACTTATTTGTTAACTAGGAAAGACATATAGTTTTAGATGAAAATTCAGTTTTTAAGCAATATGAGCTCTATATTTTAATTGTAGTAACAACAAAAGGAAGTACAAAGCTTTCCGAGCTTTAAGGTCATTTCTCAAACATAAAGTATATTTGAACCAATGATTTAAAAAAATGTTTAAGTAAGCTCAAAAAATCATCAAAACAGTAAAAACTGTTTGACTGACCTAAAGTATAATGCTGTCACTTTTTAATTGAAATAAAAGCTACATAGTGTTCCCATGTACGGAAACCCATTATTGGGACCTCAACAGCATTTATTGAATTTGATAAATCCATGGCATTTACTGACTCGTTTCTAATTAATATTCTATCCAGAATTTTGATCAAAGGTCTTACCAAAAACAATATTCCCAAGACTTTGTATTTGTGTCTAAACTTCAGATGATCTGTAGGAAACCAAGAAAGGTTAACCACTGGAAAGTTCGACGGACCCCTGACTGCGCACGCATGGGGGCGATGTGGGGGGACGATGATCTAGAAACACTGACTTCGGATCATTTTGGTATGCTCTTGCCACCGGGTTGACCCACGGGCGGGGGAGAGAGAACACAGTGAGCCCCGTCCTGGGCGGCGCAGCGGCCCAGACAGGGGGAGCGTCAGGCTTGAATGGTAAGATACGGAGATTATGGTTGTATGACTCTCCCCCCGGGGTGAGGAGAGGGGCGGAATCAACCTAACCATCTCCTATTACGTTCCCATTCAAGCCTGAATTATGCCACAGATGGCAACTGGTAGAGTCAACACGATACCAGAGTGCTCGGGCCATAAGGCCAGCGGAGCTATGGTGATACGCTCTCGGCAGGAGAAGGTTGAACAAAAAAATAATAGGAAATTAGTTGCACTTAACGACTTGCAATGGGTAAAGTGCTAAAAGGGGAGCTGTGGCGACTGGAAGATGTGGGGGCTTGCTGTTTGTGATGACGAGGAAGACTGAGATAGGATCCTAGCGCAGTCGAACCGCTCTGCGATAGGAACATCTCAGCGGATAAATTGTGGAATGTAGAAGGCAAGCCCATCCACATAGCGTCCATGACATTGTATAGAAGCTCCCCGGTTGGAGGCCCCAAGCAAGCGCCTGAGATCTTACGTCGTGAGCTCCTATGTGCGTCCCCGTCAGACGAACCCGTACTAGCTAGGCTCTCCTTTATGATTGCCACGATCCATCTGGCTAAAGTCGTCTGGGAGGCCGGGCGAACGGCTTCTGAGTTGTGAGGGGAAAAGCTGGTCGCGAGCCCCCCTTTAGGCTGAGTCTTGCTGAGGTTAAACTTCAAGGCTCTAACTGGACCCCAGGGTCCGTCATCGCTGAAACTGTGAAACCTAAAGCTTGTCAGAGATCTGGGAGATGTCGGCTGTGGGAGTGAAGGCTGAGAGGATTGATTCTGGCCAGGTGGTAACCTGATCGGGAAGAAGGCGAGCAAGCATTCCCTTGATGGAGGTCATTGAAGCGATGGCGAGTAGACCACAGTGGATGCCTACGCCAAACCCCGATGAATGGACTCACACTCCGGCGGGCAACTCTGAGTGTGCGTGGGTTGAGCTCCCATCTTCAAACACCTGATCAGGAGTACGCACCTCCTTTAGATTTGATCGCAGAGGGTCCAACTGGTGGTGATCCCTTGCACAGTTCCGGTGAGTTGACCGTCGGGAATTATAAAGTCTTACTTGTTGTAGGTCTCCTTGCCTCTCAAGTCAGATGGGCAGCTTGGGGCAGAAGGCCTGCTGCTCTGTAGGGACTGGATGAAATTGGGCATGCAGTCAGGTTCATCGCCGTGCAAAGGTCTCCATCGGAAGGAGAACCTCCGGGGTCTTGACCAGGTCATTCCTCATAGGAAGAGTCAACAAGTTGGCGTACAGCAGCGACAGGGAGTCTTGGAAACCACGGTTGCGAGGGCCAATTTAGGGCACACAAGAATCATGCGGCAGTGGCTTGTCCTGGTGAACTTGAGAACTCAAGGAACTAGGGCGAGCGGGGGAAGGCTTATACTGTGACTCCGTCCCCACTCCATTGTCATGGAGTCCTGGTGAAGGGCCGCTGAGTCCCAGGCCCACGAGCAGTCTTGTCAGGAGCTTGGCGTTGAGGCGGAGTTTGCGAACAGGTCCACGTGGGGGTTCCAGCCTGTTGAAAACTGTTCGCATATCTTTGGGGTGACGTGCACTCCACTGACGGGACCCCCGCCCCCCCCCCGACTCTCGATGGCCCCGAATTCCAGGATGTCTTCCTCGATATAGGGCATCTCCCAGGGTGTTGTCTTCCCAGGGAAGGTGAACGGCTGTAAGGGTGATTCCGGGATGACGGAGACACCACTCCAGGACTTGTCTGTAGGCAAAGGGTGCGACTCATGGTTCCTCCCTGCTTGTTAGTGTGGGCAGACGAACCGACATGTTGTCTCACAGGACTAGGAGTGACTTCCCTTGACTGATGGAGAGTCTGGGTCAGAGCCAGATGAAACTGCCACAGCGTCCCAACGTGTTTGATGTGTTGCTTGGCCAGTTCCGTGTACAAGTCCCTGAGAGGCGAATGTCTCCTACGTGGGATCCTCCCCCACCCGCCTTTGACGCGTCCGTTTGTGAGAATGAAAGATGAGGATAGTTTTCAGTAACAATAGTTTTAATCAAGCTAAATAAGGGATAAACTTACCAGACTTAATTGTCACTATATTTGCTTGTAGGTGTGTGAAAACAAAGTTATGATATAAAGCATGATTACAATACAATAATCAGTACATTAAGTCTTTGGCCCACTTTTACACAAGTAGTAATACTTTACTGAACTCTTGATAATTAAGTAAATGTATCTTTATTACTAGGCTGTTTAAGATGCTATTTTATATTATATAAAATTTGTATATTAAAGAGTAATAATATTAATTATGTTACATCTTCGTAAGGTTCTTGATGTTCCCTGTCATTAAGTCAGCGATTTTTTATTCAAATTAACAGAATTGGAGGCAGAATGTCTTAAAAAGCCATATACTTTAATTTTTTTTTTTTTTTTCCTTTGTTTTTTTTTTCTTACATGATTTGGTAATAATGACCCAAGTGTGCCGTTCAAAATTGTTTTCAAACTGATTTTTAACTAAAGCAATGTTGAAGTTATCAAGTTCATTTACAGGGAAAATTGCAAACAAATTTTCAGTCCAATCACAATTTTGAAATTATTCTTGTTGACTAAACAATTATTGTTTTAACATACCCTAGACTGCCCCCTAAAGGTAACAAGCTTTATTTTAATTAAAAGTGAAAGCATTGTTATTTTAGGTCAGTCAAAGACTGTTTTAAAATGTTTTAATGATTTTTGTGCCTGACTTAAACATGTTTTAAATCATAGTTCAAATATACATGTTGAAGAAAATGCCTTAACTGGCTCGGAAGGTTTTTATTTCTTTGTTTTTTTAAACATTAATTTGTTAATTATGACTATAATATTAAAACATTAACAATTACAGTGATAGCAGAAAATCCAATTTTCGGAAGAAAAATTAATATGGAATGTTTTTTCGATGATTTATTAGCAATCATTGTAACATATGCTAGATTGCCCCTTTAAAGTTAACACTAGTAATTTCTACCTTAAAAAGTAAAACGAATCACACTTTAAGGTCACAAACAGACTGTGTTTTTAATGTGTTTTATGCTGTGTGCTTACTTTTAAACATGTTATTACATCATTAGTGAAATAAACACTTTTTTGAGAAACAATGACCTTAAATGCGCTGGACATGCTTTTATTTTTTCTGTGTGTGTTACGAACATTCATTAGTTAATTATGACGAAAATCAGCCAATCTGGTTAAACTGACTTTCATCTAAAAACTACGTGTCTTCTAGTTACCAAATGCAGAGAAATCAGAAAATCCAATTTTAGGACCAAAATCACTATGTTGAATGTTCATCCGTTCCTATGATATAGCAATCATTGTAACAATCCTAGAGTGCCCTTTAAAAGTTATCCATACTGTAATTCACTTAAAAGTAAAAGCATTCACACTTTAGGTCAAAACAGAAACTGTTGGTTAATGTGTTTTGATGTTTTGTGCTTACTTGAAACATGCTTAGGTGCAACATAAGTTCAAATAAACAATATTTTGAGAAAATGACCTAAATGCTCTGGAATGCTTTTATTTTCTTATTTTAATTATCTTTCATTGCTTATTTTAGGACGTAAATATAGTCCAAATCACTTTTATTAAAGTGCGTTAATTTTCTGATTTGAAGCTTGTTTTGAAGAGATATCAAATACATCAAATCTCAAATTTTCATATTTTGGCAAAAATAGCTTTTTTGGCCCAAAAGGCCAAAAATAAATTTGTATTTTTGTGGCATATGAAACTTATGCAGAAACTATACATATGAGCAAGTTGAGTCTGACATGGTGGCAAGCTTGTGGTAACAAAACAATGCCCAATAATTTTTTCTGAACACATTTAGGTATTGCTGGCTGTTATGATGGTGAATTATGCATGGAAGTCATCTGTAATAATCAATTCTTTGCTTCATAGAAGTATGATGAAAAACAGCTGGAGGATGATGGAAGGCGACACCATCAGGGAGAAAACAGAATTTGAATTCTCAAATTACTCTTAGGAAGTAAATATGACATTACATATTTGTTTGTTTTACTCCTCTCTTGCCCGTGTATTGGAAAAAGAATGATAGACCCTGAACATGTACAAAAGGGCTGATTTAAAGCAACAAATTAATTTTGACTAGTTAAAGCAGGTATGCCTACATTATACTTTAATTAAGATATGGTTGCAAGCAAATGTGATGAAAATAACAAAGGCGAGAGAAATCTTCTACTGGTTAGGATATTCGCCTTTGGTGCAGGAGGTCACCGGTTTTTAAAGCCAAGTTAGGGAACTAGCTGGGATTAATACACGAATCCGACGGGGAAGCCTCGAAAGGACACCCTCTACGTCGCCGCCATTACTGGGGGGCATCCCGGCCACCAAAACACACAGTACACGCCGCATATTGCTTAACGAACGAAATAATAAGCCCATAATCATGATAATAAGAATTTACAACCTACCTTTTTTTCAATTGTTAACAAATTTCACCGTTTATTTCCATGGATTTATGGAAGGATGATGTCAGGGACTGGCCTAAACTGGAATTCCAGGGCAAGTGTCTTACTGTTGTTGTAAAAATTGAAGGTTATCTCGCCCACTTTGCGTGACTGAGAAATGAACGCTTATAGTTAGAATACGTGTTAAAAATTGGTAATAACAGCCGCGTGAGAAAAATAATTTTTCGTAAAATTCAAACATCCAGACAAAAATAAAGTTAACAATAGAATGTTGATATATTCCGTGTACGTGAAAACTTGAATAGTTCCCAAAGACCGATCGTATTTGCTGAAAAACGTGACATCTTCCGATGCGGGTTGTTGGTGTTTTAGAAAGGACACTTCCGTGCCCATGTGATCGATTTCGGAGATCGGGAAACAAAGTTAGTCTCATTGTGCATGGACTGTGCTACGCCTGGACTATATCAGTACACGTGAAAAGGACGGGGAGTTACAATGTGGTATTTAGATGAATGGATAATCCGGGGAGAGGGATGATAGAATTGTTGATGTGTCATAGGGAGTTCAATTCGACGCAGTTCGTTTCCATTTTGTAACTTTTATCGCTAGTGGTGCAGCCAAGAAATTTACATTTTTTTCCTGAGCCGCCCATGATGATATACAAATGGATAACAGTGAAATAGTGTTGGTTTTTGCCGTCAGAACTGATCAAAATTATCGCTTCTTTGTGGTAACACGTACAACGTAAACACGGTGTATAACGAGAAATGCAAAAGATGCCCCCCAGTCATGGCGGATGGTGAGTGCGCCGCCCACGGCGTAGGGGCGATAATAGTCGCCGTCGGATTCGTGTATAGGGTACTGCATTCTGGATTTAATTTGTATAAAAACTATTTAGTATAAAACTATAGCTCTGTAGAACACCTACTGAGAATATTTCTAAGATTTATTGGACACAAAAACTATGTTTTAAACTTGCCTGCTATCATAATCATCCCATAAAAAAGCATGTTTTTATTTTTCTGTCATGCACGACAGAAAATTTTAAATTGCCAACTTAATGATCTTATTACATAAAGACGTATAATATTCACTTCAGGTGTGATCTATTAGTATTACATTGATAAGAATTCCAAATATGCAAAAAAACCTGGGTTGGGCAAAACAATTGGGGCACATCTTTCTGGAAATGTCCTTCTGTCTCTTTAACACTATATACTACATTAATAAATTTGAGCTTGTTAATTGGTTAAACCAGGGGTTCTCAACTATTTTGGCTTGCGGGCCATGGCGGGCTGTATACCCTTCAAAATATTCATGCTTGCGGGCCAGATGCACCCTCTTTTGCTATGTTTGCTGTATATTTCAAAACTGTTCAAGGGCCAACCACCAAAGCTTCGCGGGCCGGATCTGGCCCGCGGGCCGCCTGTTGAGAACCCCTGGGTTAAACGCTTCTCATGTGATTTGAAATACTTTCACTATATTCATGAAGACGTGTGCAAGGTTACTATTTACATCCGTAAATATTACCTCCAAGCCATAAATAGTTCCTCCAAGCTGTAAATAGTATCTGGCTTGTGATATTGCACATGCATGTAAAACAGTGAAAGATTACTCAGGGGTGTGAGAGGCCATGGACAAAAACGAGGAAAAACAGAGCAAAAATGCCAAAACAGGCCGAAAATCAAAGAAAAAGCTAAAATTTTGGCACTAACAAAATTTCAAAAACGAGGAAATACTCTTAAACGAGATTTCACACCCCTGATTACTATTTACGGACGTAAATAGTACTTACTTGAGGTTGTGAACCTCACTGTTGTCTGAAACGAACATGCTTTGAGTATTGAAAGACAATCATTATGGAAATAAAGTACATAAAACAAATACTGCCTTTATTCAAGCCTCTGGCTTAAACTATGGTCCATCGGTGACATCAAGCAGGCCTACTGCGCCCCTCAGGAAAATAGTAAGCCTACTTGATGTCACCTCGGGCTCATAGTTTTAATCAGAGCCTCTCATGGCAGTATATATTTGTATATCATCTTGCAACTTGCTGAGGTGATGATCTCTGACAACAAATGGCAATTTACTATGTGTTCTTTCTTTATCAACAGGTGCCATGTTTGTAAAGCCAGTATTGCCAATATGCCAAAACTCAAGGCTCACATCCTGACTCACTTGAAATCCAAATAACCATGCAGTCTTCCTTGCCATTATATGGCCTCACAACTATGGATTCTGTCAGCCTGGTGTCACAGCTTGAAGTTCCTTGAACAGCTTTTGCTGTACCTACCATCTAAGTTACTGCTGAAATAACTGCATGTGCAAGTGAGACAAGTTGCATACACACCAAGTTTTATGAGCATTCTGTGTCTACTGTCATTAAAACTTCAACAACTCACCGTATCTCCTTGTACAGGAGCGTACCGTTGTTGATTTGTTATCAACCCACAGTTGATATGCAAATTAGCGCGTCACGCCCGGTGCAGTGTTCACGGAAGTGCGTTTACGCGGTACGCTTAAATTGACGCGCTGTTCGTCACGTTGAGAACTCGGAGTACGCGCAAGGACACCTGCAGGTGCAAACTGCAAAGCAACAAACAAACCAAAACCATCGTTTTGCTTTAGATTTTGCTAAAATATTACTAGGAAGATTTCTGTCAAACTGGGAACATTTTAGTGTTATAAGTGAGAATAATTATGTTCCTCTATATACGATATTAATAAGTTTTCATAAGGATTTTCGTTGTTGAAAAAAGCCGCCCTCGCGGGATAAAAATACGCGGACGCATGGATGCATCTTTGTTGATTTGTGATGAACCACTCTGTAACATGTTTGAATCCCTAATTGAACATTGACAGCATAGTTTAAGATCAGTATTTTTTGTCTCGTATGCAAGAGGGCACATAGGGATTGCTTTGGTACCGTGTGTCTGTGTCTGTGGCAAAAATGTTAACCTTAAACGTAATTGTCCAAAACGTGCACACATTTTTGTGTCGTCTGCAAGAATTGCAGAAGGCAAATAGGGATTATCGTGTCATCTGCAAGAATTGCAGAAGGCACATAGGGATTACTCTGGTCATATGTTTGTGTTGGTGTCTGTGGTCAAAATGTTAACCCTTAATATATTGCATGCCATGAGTTCCGGAAGGACTACTATGATGTAACTTGGTGGAAAGGAGAAGGCGGGGTGGGGTGACCTTGGTGACCTCATGTGACCTTTGGCCCCATTCACAAACCGCAACGGCAGACGACAGTAGCGGTCCAAGGACCGCGATGTATTTTTATAGCACTTGCATGTAATGGTTCTTGGGTCGTGCTCCACAGATCCCAAAGATCATCTAGAGGTCAAAAAATGGTCAGATTTATCAAATTGCTTGGTGTGTCCACATGTGTCGATCAATTTTCATGACGCTTGATTACCATGGTCCTTGGGTAGTGGCCACATGTTGGTGACCTCATGCGACCTTTGTCCCTATTCACAAACCAAGGTGGCAGTCGCCACATGCATTCGATACATGCATTCGATGAACACATGGTGATCAGTTTATTTAAGGAAAAATTGTTGATCATGTTTGCTGAAAATCACACAAAAATTATGTTGAGTTAGGACGAAACCAGTGATTAAACTTACATTTTGGATATTTCTGCTTATTAACATAGCAGACCTCATCAGTATCAACCTTTTACCCACTTTTGCGGGAAACTTTTTTGCAGTTGGATACGGCTCCATGTCCTAATTACGATGTACCATACTGACCCGAGTATAGTCCCATGCTCGATTATAATCTAACCCCCAAGTTTTGAAAGAATCTGAAGAATAGTAAAAAATCCTATCATAATCCCACCAAAAGTTTTTTGCTGGAAGGCAATAGATTAAATGGATTTTTGTTAAAATCATTACTGTTTTGGTAGTATATTCTGGTTATTTTCTTTACAAAATTAATTAGGTTCATGCTTCAGTTCATTCACAGGTCTTTGGTGATCACACACCTCATTTGACACATGAAAATATCTGGAATAAGTTTAGTTCTGAAAGGCTGAAATGTTGATGCTTGTGTGTTTCATGTTAGTGTGGAGATCCCATTATAATCACACCCCCTAAATTCAAGCTAATTCAGGTCAAAAATAGGTGGGACTACACTAGGGGTCAGTACAGTATGTGGCTGATAAGTACTCCTGATTCCAAAATCATTGATAACTATTTTTTTTGGAAAAAAATATGATCCTTGTTTTCCAAATGAAACTTAGCCAAATCCTCATCCTTATGGTAGCCCAGGGGTGTCCAACCTGCGGCCCGCGGAGAGCTCGCATGCGGCCCGCGATGTACTTCCCAGCAACATAAATATCAGAAATAGATTTTTAAATATATGAATTACTCCAATTTCCTCAATCTGAAACCAAACTTTTTTGAACATTAATGAAAAATTGGTCATTAAAGAAAATTTCGTCAACCTGAACCCAAAATTTTCTAAAAATTGTTGAAAAATTAGTCCAATTTTTTCAAACTGAAGCCAAAATTTTCCAAACTTGTTCAAAAGGCTAATATTTCTCAAAAAAAATGGGTAAAAAATCTCTTGTATAGCTATGGGTCCCTTTTCGGCAAAATTTGGTATGTGGGTCTACTTCCAGACTCTCAAAAGCACGCCATAAACCAAACTTGAAACTCCCCCTCCGATTACTTGCATGCGGCCCGCAATAGTTGTGGATTCAACCAATGTGGCCCTTGTGTCAAAAAGGTTGGACACCCGTGTTAGCCTCAACTGGATACGCAATTAAAATGCAACTTCATTGTTATTTTCTGTTGAAAGCGGTCCAAAATATGTTTTCTTTACACAAATTATCACATCTTGATTAAAGGTGGGTGACCCGACCAACAACCTCATCCCCCCTTGCTCCGTCAAAATTTATTCTGATGATATCAGAAGAAAGTTCATATTTTTCTCATTACCCCAGTGAAATTTAAGATCCAGAAAATGTTCTGTGTTCATGTCATGAACAAAAAAATGTCTCAAAATGTGGCTGACCACATTTACAGACACTCTCCTATAGGTCAATTTAATACTATCCAAATGGCTGCACTGATTGAACTCAAAATTTTTAATCAGTTTTTGGTGATATGCTACCATATGTGAGGGGGAAAAAAGTAATATGAAAAATAGGACCATGATTGGGTCACCCACCTTTAAAGGTGCAACGAGAGATTTCACATATCAGTTGCCCCTTAAAAAATTGAAAGTACTGATTTTGCCCTGATGTTTAAGCTTTCTATCAAAAATATCCCCATCTGAAAGGATTAAGCTGAGAAATGTTTCTTTGGTAGAAAAATTGTGAAATTTCTAATTTCGTATAGGAGCAAATACGAAATTCAGCCCATGTTTTCTATTGAAATATAAGCAAATCAAAATCATCCTTTTTTTTTCTCTCTTTTAAGACATTTCTGTAGCCAAATACAAGGTAAGAAAATATGTTGAGTGTCTAATCTATATGAAATTACTATTATGATACAATATTTGGGTACCTCAAAATCTCTCGTTGCACCTTTAATGTTACATTGGTACCATTTTCAAACACCAGATGGTTAGTATACAAGCAATAGGTAACAGAATTTGGATTAAGTTTAGCCTAGCAATGAAGGTTATGCCGCACCGGCTTACTCTATTTTACAAAACAAAATGGGCTCAGTGCACCATTGGATTACACACTTTATTCTGTTATCATATATTTTATACTATGATGAAATAAAGCGTGTAATTCAATGGGTGCACTGAGCCTGTTTCGTTTTACAAAATACAGTGAGCCATTATGTCAGGTTTTACAAGTTTGTGATTTATTTTTTCCAATGGTGTAATTTTTTTGACTTATTCTTTGAAGAAAATAGTGTTTTTTAAAGGTGCAACGAGAGATTTCAAACAACAGGTGACCGTAAAAAAATTTGAAAAATCTGTTTTTTGCACTGGTGTAAAGCTTTCTATCAAAAATATCCCCATCTGAAAGGATTAAGCTGAGAACTGTTTCTTTGGTACAAAAATTGAAATCTCTTGTTGCACCTTTAAGCTGGTTTCCCAGTTAGGTTCAAAAAAGGTTTATACTTTAGTGCTGGAGAACAGCTCTGTTGTGCTGGAGCAAATTTGTACTGTTGATTTATGCAACACCCATGTTATATTTTTGTGAACATCAATTGTATACACACAAGAATTGTATACACAGAAGTCTTAATCCAGTTGGTGGATTTGTCCATTTATTTTGCCAGCAGTAAAAAAAAGAATCCTCGCAATAAATATACAGTGCATATTTGTAACAAAAGGAACCATTACACTATAAATTGCAAACAATATAATACAGTATCTTTGGTTGAAAATCCTTATATTACAGATGAAATTCCTGTAAAGCATGTTAAACGACTACCATGATGTACTCATGTTTACAAATCTATGTAAGCAGACTTGGAAACATTAGTTTAATATTCAAGTTTGGTGGTAAGTAAAAGGAGAGCACAGAAGTGTTTCTAAATCAGGCTTCGAATTACAATTTTAGAATTACATGCACTGGTGCATGTTACTTCAAAAATTTACATGCACAATGTGAAAGTTACATGCACAGGCTAATTGTAAACATTGGTGTTACTACTAGCCTTTATTCATAGCAAAACTGGTACGTTTAGACTATTGACAGTTGGCTCAAATTTTGTCATTCAAGCATGACTTTCTATGAAATAATTAAGCTAAAAATACATATATTTTGGATTCACAAAGTTTAAATTTACATGCACATGTGCATGCAGGATACAAACATTACATGCACAGAAAGAAAGTCGCATGCACCTGTGCATGTGTGCACCTGGGTAATTCGAAGCCTGTTCTAAATGCATTTTTTCTGACTCAAAAAGCCTCTTAAATTGTGATTTTCAAGGCTGTTGTGTTTTGTCACTAATTCTCATGTATGCCTTTGGTATTAGTTTTCTCCAGACAATATAAATTGCCTTCAAATGGAATATCCAATTCCTGTTAATATAACAATTAAGCTGCAGTTTAATTTCATTTTGAAATTACATATTACTGGGACATGGTATCCCCAGGAATGACTTCACTATTTCACACACTTCAAATATAATGGTAAAGTCAGTTTTGGACACCTTTTACCAAGAGAAGATATAATTTCCCACAATCCATTGCTTCCAATGGAGATTTTTGTACAGGTAGTCATGTGAATCGTTAGAGAAGAAACATACTTAAAATGCAAGTTTGTGATCAGTACTGTTGATTTAGCCATGTTTCATCTCTAACAATTCACAGCAGTATCAGTACAAAAACCTCCATTGGAAGCAATGCATTGTGGGAAGCTACTGATATCTTCTTTTCCTTTTAGCTATCATTTAAGATTGGATTTTTACAAACATTTGATGTACATACATCTGCATGAGCCATATACAGGCTGTTGGTTATTATCAGTTTGTCAAGGCAAGCACGAGACAACTGAATTTGGTGTTGTCTGCGAAGCCAACGGCACATAGGGATTACTTTGGTAGTACAAATGTATGTCTGTGTGTATGGAGTTTCTATTGTTTGACAATAATTTGATGTTAAATGCTTTTACCAAAAGCACTGCGGAAGACCATGCATGCTCTATGTAAACAATGCGTCTTTGTGTGGCTCAAAATGGCCAAACAGGATTTTTTAAGTCTCTCTGCAAAATAGGCATAACTTAGTCCTCCAAAGTCCAAATGACACCAAATAAACATTTCCTGAAAGCCTGCTTATCCCTCTTCATATCCAAAGCAAACATATGAGCAGAAATAATTAAAACTATTTTAATTATTTTTTATTCTGAATGTAGGGTTTTTATTGACTCGCACTCTACAACAGTTTATATCCTTAGCGCTCAATTGCTTCAAAGAATATGATGAAAAAATATCAAATGGAAGATATATCAACCACATAACAAATTACTGTGCATGATCCACGGGTTGGTTTGCCACTTTTGTGTACAGATTCAGTCATGTTATTTACTTCTGATTCTGAATTTTGTAAAATATACCAAGTTCCCCACAGCAGCCGGCAACGTCCCGCTGTGCATGGATTACACCAACGTCAGGTCAGGTCAGGTTCCATTTATAACACCTGAAACGGTTCAACCTAAAAAACTTCTACTCGGTCACATATATTAATTTTGTTTTAAAACATTATTGAACCCAGATATCACATTTTCACATGCGCCTACTAAAGCCTGTTGAAGAGACTATTTGAACAATGACAGTCATAACAAGAGCTCTTAGTTATAACAATAGCTCAGCAGGACTTTGTCGGCTGTTGTGTGAATTCCATTACAAGTTACAAGCTGCAGTTTAACATGTTGTCAAAGATACTACATGTATTCACTATAATAACATTCAGCCAGTGAGTAGCTGTATAAGGAAATTGGAAATCTTGAAGTTAGTAGATGTACTTGTAACAACTTTTCAGCATGTAAAATATTACAAGGGTTGATAAACGGCTTACTGTATTTTGCGAAACGAAACAGATCTCCCATTGGATTACACGCTTTATTCCGTCATGCATGCATAACGTGCATAACGGAATAAAGCGTGTAATCCAATGGGAGATCTGTTTCGTTTCACAAAATACAGTAAGCCTTGACAAACAGCACTTAAAGACACTATCAGTGATTCGTCCAAAAGATAGAAAATATTTAAAATTTCCAAGAACAGCTTAAAGTAAAGGATAAGTCTGTAGGACTCTCATAATGTATATTTCCAACTGAAAAATTAACAGAAAAGGAAGAAAACCACAGTGTTCAAAGATATGAATCTCCATTCAATTACATGTTGTAGTAAGTGTCCGTACGGACAGGAATGACTAAAATATCAAATGTTGTCCTTATTAGGTTGCTTCTAGACTTATCGCTTGCGGGGCATGTTAGGATACCTATACTTGTTCCAAAAAGGCAAAAATCCAATTTTTTTCGATTTTCTGATTTAGCAAATCACTGATAGTGCCTTTAACTCACCTTATTTGGCCATTTTGAGATTTTGCTACCAAAATAATCTGTACCACCACAAATTCTTTAAACATAAACCTTTCTGTTGGGTATGAGCACAATAGGGCTTTACCACTATATAGATAAACGATGAGACCAACTATAAAGCCCTTAACTCCGATTTACAATTTTTTTTAGTTTTAGTAATCCTGTATTTTTATGTTTTGTTTAAGTTTTCCTTTGTTTTTTTGTTTGGTTTTTTTGTGTTTGTGTATTTATTAAATTAAATGGTAGTTTTCAATACCACATCTTATTGGGTAGAATTACTTATTTGACCTTGTGTCCAATTATTGTCGCATAAGTAAGGTATCTATTGGTCTCTAGTTGGTATGGCGCCTGGTATATGCATACACTCCCCACAAGTATCGTGGGAAACAAGATGCAGTTTTGATGGTAGAAGCAATAATGCATATTATTGCAAGACCCTATTTATACTGTGCTAATAGTGATGGTGAACCAATAAAAACAGCAAGGTTTCGGTCTCTATCTGGGCATGAAATGGATTTGCAGGCTGAAATTTTGGGAGGAAACTTGAAAAAATGTGCTTTCTGCCACTGACATTATACTACTTCTAGGTAAAGGTAGGGGAGGGGGTCCCAAAGAGGATCAGACATGACACCTTTACCAAATGTTGATTATCTATACTCAAGACCAATGTCATACAATGATTGACCATTAGATATGCAAACCAAAATAAAAGCTTTAAAATATTGCAAAATTGAACATGAACCAGAAAATATTAGAAGCCTAGAAATTAGTTTGTAGTAGCCGGATTTGTTATTTTATATTTCAAATATTCAAAATTCATGAAAAACAGTACTAGATGGGTTGTGACAATTGGAGACCCTGGGTCACTTAGTGACCTGATGAATTCATCAGACTGTATGAATAAACGGCAGAGTTATGCAGTTTATCAGTACAAGGTCTATGAATTCATCAGGGTCACTAGTGACCCCCGGGTAGTTATTGATTCACAACCCTACTAGAGTACAAAGAAGGGTTCTGGCTGTAAAAATAACAGTAAAAATTAAACAACAATACAAAATTGCACTTATTAATCTGTTAATTAAAAACTAACACAACAGCTACAAGGTTTGATCTTTGTTAAGGTACAACGAGAGATGTCAAATACAGGTGTCCCTAAAATGTGCAAAATTCTGTTTTTCAATGTGTAGCTTCTATCAAAAATATCCCACTGAAATGATTAAGCGAGACTGCTTCTTGGTACAAAAAAATTGTGAAATTTATAATTTACTATAGGAGCAATACAAACTTCCGCTTATGTTTCTATTGAAATATAAGCATACAAATCACCTTTTGGAGTTTCTTTAAGTTGATTCTGTAGGCCAAATAAAAGGTAGGAAAGCTATGCATGTCGAATCTATATGAAATCGCTACATACCACAGGAAATATGGATGACTTGAAATCTCTCGTTGCACCTTTAAATTGATGGTACTTTGGAAAGCGTTCGGGATGTCCTAAGAAAGATTTTTGGCATCGCAAGGCTTTTGATGAGTTATGAAAGGTTAATAAATTGCTCCCATTTTTTTTGCTAAAAATTACAATGAATTCTGCATAGAGTGGTTATAAAGATAGGTATAGTATGGCCTATATGATTTGAATTTTGAGATCAAAAAGTTCATTCAGACTTGTACAAGGTCAAATAGTTAAAAGTTACTCAAAGTTTGTAAGAATGAGAGACACACTGTTCATCCAGATAAGAGAGTGGAAATAAGGAATAGGTCACCAACTGCTAGTATATGTTTAGGTTAGTTTGGTGCCAATAGGTAGACGTCTTCAAAGCACATCAAATCCTTTGTGTCTACTCAGAAACAAAGATATGATATAGTCAATAACTATTCCCTAGTTCAACCCTTTTGCCGAGATGAATAATTTTCGACATTTCTTACCAAACTGGAACCAACTTTTTTGTACCCCGTAACAACCAGAAACTGGGATTTTTGGCTAATTTCACCATCTTTGATTTATAACTCCAAAAAGCACCGGGGCCTATGAAACTTGACACAAACCATATTATTGAAAATCTCTACACGACCAGACAAACAATTTGCTATAATTTTGGACAAGATTGATTTTTTTTTTTTTTCCCCATTATGTCACCTTTAAAGGCATATCAGTAGGGAGTGGGAAGTTTAAAACTTTTTTTAATTGTGTGGATATATGGGCCATTTTGGCTCCGAAAAAGAATCTAGCAAGCTTTTTCACTGAAGATAAAAGTTTTGGGTTGGTTCTATGGATTTCAAGTTATAAAGTCGAAGGGTTTTTGAGGTTTTTAAATTAGTTATTGCCACTATTGGCCACATACAAATAATGACACTAGAAACATGCACATATGCATAGGTATATTGCCTCCCTTGTAAAAACCATAGGTTTCAAATATAACCAAGTTCATGATTGTCTAGAAAAACAAGGCGAACTTGTAATTACGCGATGCGTAAAATAGTCCCCGCCGAACGTCGCGACCCCTAATATGCTATAAATGCAACTACAACACACCCTCCCCACCAACCAAAACCCCGCAAAAACCACACCCACGCACCAACACCCCGCAACACCCATCCCCCTCCCCGAACAGCCGAAAACAACCCACAACCCCCCATCCCCCCCCTTAAAAAACCAACCCCCCACACCCACCCTTCCCAAAATCTGCAACCACCCACCCTGCACCCCCACCCTGGCAACACCCCCCACCCCTTCGACACCCCTAAACACTCAATCCCTGCAATACCCGTAACACGCCTCCCTCCCAACACCCCAAAACACGCACTCCCCTCCCCAACACCCCTAACACCCGACCACATTACCAAAACCCCGTAACACTCACCACCCCTACTCCCCAAACACCCCGTAACACCCCTCCCACAACAACCCTTCCCCAACAACATGCAAACACCCTACCCCCTTCCCCAACACCCCGCAACCCCCAACCCCTCCCCACCCCGCAACACCAACCCCTCCCAAACACCCGCAACACATACCCCCTCCCCAACAACCCACAAAAGCCCCAAAAACCCACCAACTCCCCACCCATCCCCATGGGTATCGTAGTCTAATGTAGCAAAGTTGATTTTGCCTTTCAGACATACCATTTCAGAGATACAGCCAAAGATGCATGATTTAATTAGCTCCTTGCATACCTAAGCCGCATATATCACATACTTTCAAATTGCAACAAAGATGTTCCATGATGGCTATCATAGAGTGCCGGTAATTTTGAGTATCTGATGTTACCGTTTCAAAAATATGACAATTACGCTGATTTGTGCATAATAAGTAGTTCATTTGCATACTCAATTTGGACGAAATACGCCCCCCAAAATCGAATCAGGTGAGAACTCTTTCGCCCGCTTCCTTCCACCAAGTTAACATCATTATATGCCTACGGAACGCCAGAAAACTTTACAAAGGCCTGTGGAAGTTTTCATAAATATGCAAATTAGATACCAAATTAGCATATTTTTCCCGCCCAAAATCTAATCTAGGTCGGAGAAACTATCAACCCGTTCTTTCCACCAAGTACATCATTGTCGCCCTTACCGAACCTCAGATGAAATCGTATAAAACATGGGGTAAATTTTATAAACGAACGGACGGACGCTGCTAATTTTATAGTCCCCAGTCCGAACTCGTTCGGCGGGGAACAACACTGTATTTACCTTACAGAGGGTGTGTAGTCACTCATTAGCACAGCTACAACTTTCACCTAATGGTTCAATATTATAGAAACCCTGGGCTTACACCTCTTTACACACATGAGGTGCAATGCTACTATACATGTTAATAATAGTACCACACAAGCACATGTGGTATGAAAACAACCCAGTACCATTCACAGGTTAATTAGCAAGTATGGAACTGGTTGCAAAGGCTTGAACTACAACACTAGATCCTTCAAATTTTCACTCACTCACAAACTCGTGGTCTTGTTTTGGTTGTTCTATGCATTGCCTTGCATCAATTGACAGAATTTGGAAAAATATATATTTCCTGCCATTGAGATAACTTTGTTATTTTTTCTTTGACAATTATTTGCCTAAACCTATAAACACCTATGGTGAGTCTAGCAGATACCAGGATGAAGATCATGTTGTTTGTGTTTTTTCAAAAGTAGCAGAAAAAGCCCTATAGACTTCTTGTACAGAACCAACCTAAAAAACTATCTTGTGTGAAAACGCTTGCCTGATCATTTTCAGGAGCCAAAATGGCCATAGATATGCTGTTTACAAAAGATTTGTAAAACAAAAGTTCATCTTCCCACCCTTCTATCAGTGATCCACCCAAAAGAGTACTGGTTAGGTAGTCTTAAAAGTGAAGGACAAAGTCTGTAGAATTGCATAAATTACTTTGTCCAAGTGAATGAAAAATGACAACAAAATGAGAAAACTGGGTGTTCAACGATGTAGATCTCCATTCAATTATGTGTGGGAGTAAGTTCCGTAAGGACCGTAGTACTGGAAAAACAGTGTGATTTTGTCTTTATTAGGTTGCTTTCAGTCATCACTTGCAAGATATGGTGGTGCTAATACTTGTTACAGACTATGCAAAAAATCTGATTATGATTTTTTCGATTTTCTTATTTGGAAATCAACCTGATAGTGCCTTGAAAAGTGGGGTGACCCAATCAACACCTCATCTAAACTTTACCCCATCAAAAAGTGAGGATTTTGCTAAAAGAAGAGAAAGTCATTTGTTCTCATTACACGAGTGAGTTACAAGGCCCAGTACCATTGATGAGGAACAAAACATCCCCAAATGTGGCCGGACAAACTAGGTCACACACAACACTCTGTCCTGCGGCCTAATTTTGGTAGTTACCTTTGTCAGTGGTGGGTGGGGGGGGGGCAGGGGCAATCCCGCCGCCTCCACCAAATAAAACTGACAATATGTACAGTTGTCTATGGAGAGGACCCAAATTTGCCCTCTCAGAAAAATGCTAGGAACCCTTCTCCCCCCCCCCCATTTCCAAGGTCTTGTTACACCACTGACATTTATGATTTATGATATCACCACCAAAAATGGGAGAAATGCAAGACCCCTAGATACAAAAAACTTTCACATTTTTACATATAGCACTTTGTGGGGAAAAAAGGGAAAAAAAGCAAAAGACAACAGGTGCTTAGAGTAACAACCCCTGGATCAAACCTGGTAAGTTATGTGAAACCATGCTTATTATTAGGTGGGATTATATATTTCACGGTAACATAATTTTTGAAGTTCCCAAAAGTAAGTGTTTAGATACTGATGGCAGATTTCTAATCACAGTATTCAAAGGATATATATGCAAATGATGCTAAATAAGACCAATGATGGGACAAACACTCACAGCTGCCCACAGTCGCATCTGTTAATGTTGTAGTGATGAAAGTGATCAGAAGAGCTGCCTGAAATAAAAAACAAAATGACAAAATGTTTATGGTCAAGTCCTAACCAACCATGTGCACACCCTAATATGGAGAAGCAAAATAAAAATTGAGAAACAATTTCAGCCCATTCATAGTTTGATACTTCGTTTATTGTTATGATTCAAGACTTATTTTACTAAGGAATGAACACTAGTAGGCATGTTATTATGGCGATTATAATTTGATCACGCATCACTGAAATTTTAATAAATTTTATCATTCAAACTGACTGTATGCATTATCTAAATCCTAGTCTAGAGTGGACACACTGGAATTATCACCCACATGACCCAGTCAACTCCAGGCAGGGTCTCCTTTGTGACACTTGAATTAGTCTTGAGTTGGAGGTGAATGAACTTATTGACGTAATGTAGGCCAGGTTACTTCAATGTCAGGTATGCAGAACTACTCATATTTTTTACTGTACTTTATTTTCAAGGTTTGTTATATTCATTAAATAATTGATCATTTTAGAGTACACCATGTCCTTTTTTTAGAATGCTTATTATACAAGTGTGTCAATTATATCTTGATTTTCATAGCGACATGTCAAGATATGGCTTATGGTGACACATGTATCAACAGAAAGCATATCGACGACAGCCCTAATGAACAGGCTTGCTATAATTGCATCACAGTACAAAGCTTTTGGAAAATAGGGGGCTTGTGCTTTGGTACAAATGGATGGCAAAAAAATGTGTAATAAAAAGGAAAAAGCAACATTTACGTAGACCAAAACTTACCCATCCCCCTTGTGATACTATCCATCCTGCAAGTCTCTCTCTCACAAATTTCTGCATGGAATCCACAATGAGGTTGGCAAACTTCTCACGGCCCTGTTTAACACAATCCACCGTCAGCGCACCGGTGAAAGAGAAAAGTGCTATTACGCGAGCCCAAGTCACTTCTTTACGGAACAACTCAGTCGCTGCAACATTGTAGGTCCACTGGACTTGATTGCCAGTTTGGTATGTTATCTTGAGATAGTTTCCTATATCTGCAAACAGATGAGGATAAATCTGTTCGAATTCAGCAGCCATTGCTATGATTTCTTGGCAACATCGGTGGGAACTTTGATATTACACATATCATCATCTTTGTCATCTTCTTTTCCAAGCTTTACTGCATCAGTCACTTCCTTGTCGAGAAGAGAATTCTCTCTTAATTTGAGATAGATGAAGTCCCTACACAGCACTCTACTCTGGTGAACAACTTGATCTTCTGTGTAGGTGATATGAGGTGGAAGAACTGATTTCTTAAACGCGGATTCTGCATTTTTTGATACCTTGTGGTAGGCCTTGTGCAGTGCTTCAATTGCTGTCGGTTGCTTGCTGTTTGAATGCTTCCCCATCTTTTCCACTTAAATTTTAGACTGTATTCAGCTACTGAAATAATAATAACATCATAATAATAATAATTATGGTATTGGTAATAATATTAATAATAATAATAGCAACAGCTGTGCAGAAGTCAGCCCCATAATCCTTTGGCACAAACCATATTATCGACTGGGAACTGAGTGTTGACTCCATTTCTTTGTTCAACTCTGCACCGTGACGTACCTTTACGGTCAAGTGTATACAAAACCTATGCTACAGAGTACGTCACGACGGTACGCGAACTAATGTTAGTACTGCACCTTATTCAAGTCCAAAGAAAACAAACTGAAAGTCTGATATGCCTAAACACGATGGTACAAAATCATAATCCTTGCCTAGACTCAGTCTCAACTTCTGACTTCAAGGGCATTCCCCGTTTACCGTCCATTCTCATGTGCAGTTTTTTTATTGAGTTCTACCAATGTCAAACAAAAACAGTTACACGAATAAAAATGCTGGATAGATTCTCTGAAATTACTAGAAATTTATCATTAGAGGTAGGGAATTAAGGTGGCGAAAGTAATACGAAAGTACGATTCGAATTGTCAATCACAAAGCCGATACCAGGCTTGTGACGTCAGTAATGTAAAGGCATATCATTGATTTGCAAATCAGAAAATCCAAAAACAATCATCAAAAATCAGATTTTTAATGTCTGTAACAAGTACAGGTGTAAATACATACCCTACAATGATAGGACCAGAAGCAACCTAATAAGGACAAAATCGGTATTAGTCATTAGTGGGCATCCTGTTCGGACACTGACTTACAACACGTACCTGAATGGAGATTCGTATCTTTGAGTACTGTCGTTTTCTTCCTTGTTCTGTCAATTCTTCAGTTGGACAAAGTAACTTATGAGAACTTCTACAGGCTTTTCTTTAACCTTTAAGGTATTCTGCAAATTCAAAATATTGACAAAAGGCGCTGATAGTGTCTTTAAGTGTTCATCATATTACGCCCAGGTTGTTCTAATCAGCAGCTAGAGGACGTTACCCCCCATTCCTATTCCTCAATCGTAGCTATAAAGGGCCCTCCAGTTGCTACTAGTAGTTTCTGGATGGTTTCAAGAAAATCTCAAGACGAGTATATTGAAAATACTGTTAACAAAATTGGCGCATTAGTAATCGAGAACCATTTCTTGATAGTTCATAAACTATCTGTGAGAATGAGCCCACTAGAATTAAGCACAGCTCTCGATAATTTGTTAATAATAGCTAAACCCAATTCACAAGTAGCAGTAAGGCCCGCTTACAAAAATATCAGATCTCGTAGCCCTCCCCTCAAATTTTTTGGATAAAGTCAATATTTTTTTTACTTATCTATAAATTATGTTTTCAATCCTGAAATTTTGATGCATGATATGCCTAGTTGTGTTTATAAATCAAACACAGTCGATTTCATGTGATTTAAAGCGCTCTAGGGGGTCTGTACCTGTAAAATTCAAATAAAAAAGGCCTCAATATTTTTCTGATGTGGGTGAAGTCGGTGGTAATATCAATTTGGGTGAAAATAGCCATATTTTAGTGTCATTTAGTAACAAAAATTAAAAATAAAAACCGCCCACTCTCCTCACTTTCAGAGGCCACTGCTACGAGAAACTAAAAATAAATTTTAAAGGGCCTAATATGGGCGATGCAATTTGTACTCGTTTCATCATGTCATTTCTTTGACCCTTTAAATATTATATTGTCGTGCATTTTGAACTTTCCACCCCAAAATGCTGTTGCTGTTGCATTTTTCCATGTGTTTGTTAAAATTCATGCAACACAATAAGACATAATATTCATGGTTTTGATCTCATTTTGAAAATAAAGGCATTACAAGCCTTTAAGAACTTCTTTAATGTAGAAGATATGGTTGATGAAAGTTCGCAAAGCCTTTTAAATTTTGAATATCCTGTGGTGATCTGTGGTTCCCCGTGTAAACGGCCCGCTACGTACACTTGTGCCTGAAAAACATTGTTTTATATGCAGGCATGACCATTTGATTTGTACTATTAATATTATTGTGCCCCCTCAATAACAAAAATATTATAGAAATATTGCCTGCTTTGAGGGGCATGGTAAAAATTATAGGCCCAAGGTGATCTCAAAACCATACTATGCCACGAAGCGAAGCTGAGTGGCATAGTATGGTTTTGAGATCACCGAGGGCCTACACAAAAATGTCTAATTTTTACCATGCCTCGAAAAAAAAGCAATCAGTATTTGTTTTATATACCGAATTTAAAGATTTCTGTCATCTGATTGGTTAAAACACACTTCATAATAAGCCTACATTATCATACTACACTAGGCCTTTTTATGATATTAACCCTAACCCGCACCAGACGCATTAAGCAACGAATCCTTGGTACCAGTCAGAAAATGTTTCTCATTGCATCGCGGACGTCAACAACTATTTTTTGTCGCAAAAATGACTCTCATTGCACCTCATTGCATCTGGGACGTCTTCCCGGAAAATGACAGGATTCTATCGCAGCAGCAGCCATGTGTTTACATCTCTCGAGGGTATAATCTGGAAACAAATGCTCTACATGTATGGCCACTGACCTGTATAGAGGTCAGGTCATATGGCGTATCGGCTGCGACAAGCCGCCGATCCCTGTGTGCAATTTTCACGTTCGTTCAACATGCTCTGTTTGGAGCTTTGGTGATTGCGAATATTGCAGACTACAAGAAGGGACAGCAGCATGAAACGCTTAAACGGTCACCAAGCAACTCACTGTGCTAAGACAACGACATCACAGGTTTAGCAGTCTATCTCAGAAGTGTAAATCATTCTGTACACGAGACGCAGTGAATTTTATCAGTAAAAGATTTTCAGTAATCGAGTGTTACG
>JAMKCH010048863.1:0-11371 GCA_023653785.1 Ophioderma brevispina
AAAAACAAATCGTACCCTAAAGTAAGTCAATTCACGGTTCAATTGTTGAAAGTACCCTTTTTTCCAGATTCAGTGTTTTTGCTACCCTTTTCCCTTAAATGTATGTTCGTGCACAATCGTTGAAAAATACCCCTTTTTTACGTGTGTTTCTTAGGTCGAATACATGGAATGGATCAAACTAAAAATACTATACAAACTGAAAAAACAAATCGTAACCCTAAAGTAAGTCAATTCACGGTTTTCAAGTGGGAAAAGTACACCTTTTTTTCCAGATTTCCGTGGTTTTTGGCATACCCTTTTCACTATACATGTATGTGAACGTGCACAATCTGAAAAAAACCCTTTTCGATGGTTTCTTAGGTCGAATACATGGAATGGATAGTTGTTATCAACCGTGAAACCCCCACGATTCGCACTATACAGAGACAAAAGTTGTAATACTATATAGTTATCTCTTCAGTCTCAGTCATGTGTGATGTTTTAATTATTCCTTACCATCAGATGCCCCGTGGGAACCTGGTCAGTGATAAGGGGATTGTATAGACGCATCAACCATTCCTTTTGCACATCTTTCATAAAACTTGGTTTACTTTGCCATGGGCCTTAAGAGCAGGTTATAATGGGGGTTTTGTAGGGTTACTATTTGCAAATACATTAGGCTTAACTCTTGCTTTGGTCAGGACTGGGGTCTGGAATAAACTGGCAATTTACATGCAGAGTATTTTTTCTGAATCTAGCTTATTTCCGACATATAACAAGAAACCAAAGCTCAAGTAACAAACTAAATATCATATACAATATTCTTGTGAACTTGCCACATTTTGGTACCAAGGTCGATATACTTTGAGACATGTATGACCGCTTGACTTTGACTTCGTATCAAGGTCCTAAAGGTCAACAGAAAAAATGGCAACATCGTTCTTCTGAATAGTCATACCCAGTAAGTACATTTAATAGTGGTTGCCAACAATTAACATGAACTTCATAAATCACTCTCCTGGAGAACATAGGCCCATCCACTATAATGCCAAAACTTTTTCCCCGCTCCTATATCAGCGCGAATCGAGTAATAAATGTGAACACTTCCTGTTGATTGGTGCGCTATTGAATTCTGAATGGTAACAAGGTTTTTTGTGCTGTCCACCCAGGTATATGTGGCGGCCTCATCGTTACTTTTCATACGTTACTTAAAACCTCTCATAGATGGTCCAATGTAGTTCTCAATAGTTGAACACTTTGGATAAAAATAATTTGGAATGACAAATTGCCTAAACACATAAAAACGCAAACACAACCTTTTGTCTGTAATACGTCTCCTAAATTAAACTTCTTAGTCTAAAAGATGGTTCGGGGGAATTACTTTTGTCATGCACATTTAGGAAGAGTGTAGAAGGACCAAACGGTATAAACATACCGTGTATAATTATATTACTCATAGGCTACAAAATCTTTCAATTTGGCTCCACGAGGATACAGCGAAGATGTGAAGACATTTTAATTCCTAAACACCGTTTTTACAGTGAATGAATTATAATCGATTGTATTAAACGTACAAAAATTAATTCAGAAAAGTACAGTACACAAATTAAGTTTTGTACTTTGACTTTTCCTTTCAAGTCGCTTTCTATTTTAGGCAGCGAAGCGACTTCTAGGATAGATTAAATGCTTCTTCCTATTTCCCCTACTGGATATGACCCCAACTTTTTCCCAGCTCCTATCACGCGAATCGATTCTGTTTGGGGGTGGGGGAGGGAGTGGGTGGGGATATACTGCGTCACCCTGGGCGCCCGCAAACAGACTCATTATTTTCGTCTCCTTCCCTTTTTTCCCTTTTTTCGATCTGTTTGTCGCAGTTTCGAACCCCCACTCTGCTCATTTTTGAGAAATTACTTTGTTTCGAATTTTGTTAAAGTGAAATAGACGATATAGTGTAAATTTAACAAGTTAACTACTATGACAACAATTATGTGAAGGCCGTTCAACACAGATGATTTCTGCTGGTAGAGTACAAGGCCACAAGAAAAGAACAAGTTTGTCTCGCTTCCGCGCGCATGCTTTTAAAATTAGTTTAGCACGTATGTTCTATGCGGCGGTAGCGATTTTCCTTTGACTTTTTAGTGCGAAAATCAGGTTGTTTTATTACACGAAGTGTGTTGTCAAAACTTTGGGAAACCAGCGATATAAAACAAAACCCGTCACCCTAAACCAGTCTTTACAGCGAGGAGTTGGTATTCCCTGTACTGTGTGATTGTGTTGTAATTTGTAGAAAAGCTGTGCTTACACTGCAACAAGCTGTTGAAGTTGATGTCTTTTGCGAAGTTTGAGTGACATTAGCAATACCAGATATTCTTAGTTGATCGATGGACTAGTGCAACACTTTTTTCCTTTCTGCCATCGAACCATTTAATCATAATTTCCGACCGTGCGAGCAAAAAACGGAAGGACACTGGTTGATTACCACTGAAATTCACGTTCATGAAAGTCCATGGCACATGTACATTTCTACAAATCTTAATACTAAGTTCCGAATTCGTTATGCATGTAAAGACATGGGAACCATACAATAAAAAATAAAAAGTGCAACTGTATGGATGTTAGATTGAGTTTTTTTTTATTGTGTACTGTTTGTTTTGTGCCTTGAAATAAGTGGTATTTGTTGGCACATATTGTGTGGCAATAAAAACCCCGGCGCAAATTAAAAAAAAAAACGCATAGGTTCTTAGCTTATTTTGTAAAAAAAAAACACAGCCATAGCTTTTTAGCCTAAAGAGCTGAGACCAACTTTTCTTTTTTGGCCGAAAATCCTACTACGGTGAAATAACATAAACTGTACATCGTCTAATGGTGTCAAAATTCGAAACCATGTGAAATGTATCAGGAGTCAGTAGCCAGCAATCACCATATGTGTCATAATAAAACTTAATGCCCATGACTTGATAGGCTGCAATATCTTAGAGACATGAAGACATTTCCCGAAATAAGCTCCCCATTTGTTTGTCGAACCTGTGTTTGTTTTTGTTTTTTTGCATATTTGGAATGCTACAAATGATTAGATCACACCGAAGTGAATATTAAAGCCAAAAGCCGTCCTTTTAAGTAGTACGATGATGATTAGTCCATGTTCTTCGTGGCACGACGAAATTCAAAGCATGGTTTTCAGTAGAGGGACCATTCATAGAAAGGCCCCCAAGTTCAAACACGGTTTTGCAGTTTTCTTTTGTACTTGTTTGGTATAAGTAAATTACGACATTTTTGTCCAATAAACTTTCGAAACGTTCTCGGTAGTGGGTCTACAACCGATCATGCAATTTAAGAGAAATTGTATCCTCAAAAATTCTCCTCATATCACTTAATCGTTATGGATGACTTTTATTTTCCTCGTCTCTTTAACGTAATTAGAATGCAACCTGTTGAATCGCCGAGTACATTAATGCTTTACATCAGTTGATTTGAGGCGAAGCAGGGCGCGTAACCAGACCTGAGGGGACTAAAGAATTTTCCCCAATTTTTTTTCCAGTCTGTTCGAAATTTAAAGGAGGGTGATGGGAGTGGGGGGGAGGTTTAGTGGAGGGAAGGGAGGGGAGTGAGATGGTATGTGGGAGGGAGTGGTGGGGATATACTGCTCACCCTGGGCGCCGCACACATACCTCATTCTTTTCTCTCCTTCCCTTTTTCCCTCTCCCTCCTACTTCCCCCTTTTCTCCTCTCCTTCCCTTCTCTTCCTCTTTTATTCTCTCTCTTCACTTCTCTTTCCATTTTCTCTTTCCTTTCTCCTTCCCCTTTTCCTTCTCTTCTCCCTCTTCTTCCCAATTCTTTTCCCTTTCTTCTCGTCCCCATTTTTCGCTTCTCCGTCGCCATTTTAGTTGTCGGGGATCAGTCTTGACTGGCAATTGGAATGACAATCTGGCTGTTACAAGTGCACTTGCAAACTCAACTTAATGGGGAATGGCCGATTAAGGACGGCCCCCCCCCCCCCCCCCCCCCCCCGGATCAGGGGTGTGCCGGGGGTGCCTTGGCACCCCCCGAACTTGTTTTTGAAGGATACATTCTACAGAGCAAGAAAAAGAGAGAGAGATGCACTGTTTTGAGAAATGTGACGTCTCTACCAATTTTGTTAATATACCTTGCAACGACAAGCACGTACACCAAGACTCACCATCCATTGAATTTAGAGCGAAATTAAACCTCCCAAAACAAAAAAAGGCTCCGCCCCACAATGTCCCGTATGGTCTTTTCGCCGAAGGAATTTTTAAAAATGATTTTAAAACTTAACACGCTGCAGACTTCTTCGCGTATGGCGAATCACCATGTTTTCTTTTCTTTTTTTATGCTCCAAATATTATACTGTATGAAAATGCACAAAGTTGAGCAAATTAACACATTATCGTTTTGTGGGCCCCCTATAGCTGTAGACTCACTTAGCATCCGTTTTGTGCGTGTGTTGTGTGTGTGTGAATGTCTATGTGTGTGTGGATGTGTGTGTGTGCTGTGTGTGTTGATTGTGTGTCACTAAAATGTAAGTTTTTAAATTGACCTCAATTGAAAAGTTTTGACTTTCAATGGAACCAACTGCTGTCATAGGTGCACCATGGGATTCCTCATATGTTGATGTGGTTAAAGGTCATGTGCCTAGGTCAAAAGTCATGTGAGGTCATGTTGAAAATAGGCTAAAATTAAAATGACGCTAAATTGAAAACTTGAAGTTCAATTGGAACCAACTTGTGTCATAGGTGCACCATGGGATCCCTCATATTTGATGAGGTCAAAGGTCATGTGTCAATATCAAAGGTCATGGAGCTACCACAGCTATCTTCTGTAATATATGCGAGCGCGAAAGCCGAGAACCGCAAAATTCTAGTTTAAAAATCATAGGTTTGGTATTTTGCTGGAATATTTATGTAAAAACAACTCCGACTTATTACCATTGCCTGTTTTTTGTTTACCTTTAACATATGGATCTGAATGTTCCATTCAATAGATAGGAGTTGTAGTAGTGTCTTTATGTATAAATACTCAATCAGTAAACGAAGCTTGATCAATTCCATATTTACTCAAACAGTACGAAATGTTTGAAAAAATACTGTGCATAGCCCACATAGAAACTTAGATTCTCCGCTATGTTTTTGTTTTATCGCGTTGTTTTTCTTTATTTCACAACTTTCATGTTGTGTGATTAGCATGGATTAATGATTGCAAACGCTTGCGGTATTATTTACTTTTTTAGCCTATTTGGTATGATGTGAATTTTAAAATGGCCGGATAAAGGAGTAAGTCTTGGACACATTTGAGTACGTAATTACGGCGAATTCGCAACTTTCAGCCGCATATTGTTGGAGAAATAGCAATTTATCGGTGCGCGGAAAATGCGGAATTAACTTTTTCTAAACAAGTATTCTCCTAGTTCTGTAAAGTGCTCTCAAATCCCTAATTCCTGGACAAGAAAATAAATATTCAAAACACAATTGGCGCTGAGAATCATAATCAAACTGCAACTTGGTCATCCTCTACGCTTTTTCAAGAAAACTTGACCACAAAGGTTTTGATCTAGTCCTGTTTACGAAATGCGACAGAACCCAATCTTTGTCACATTAATGTTGATTTTTTTATTTCATTGTTGATTTCAATTATGCTTTTGCCAACTTTTCATAAGAATTTACAACTGACTGCACACTCGCGGAAAAAATGTGCGAAAGGGGTTCTAACTTGTCCTCTTATGAAACCTCTAGGGTTCTTTAACGAACTAAAACGAGTCATTTAACTCCGTAGGGCACCTTTATGGTTCTGTTAGGAACCTTTTGTGTTCTCAGATTTTTAATAACCGTTTTTAGGGTTGCATTCGTGAGGGTTCCATATCGAGAGAAAAATGTTCTAAGTTGCTTTTTAAACTTTAAATGGCTTGTTTCAATTTTGGTTGATTTTTCAGTATATTTAAAAAAGGAGAATTCGTAAAGATTGTATACGCGTCTCTCGGGCCTAATTTTGACATTTTCATTGTTTAATAGAAAGGCATACCTTGAAATACTTTCTCTAAGGGATTTCATTTGCCGTCAGATATAATTTTTTTTATGCAGGTTTTATGCCAAAAATACTATTTTTCAATGAAGATATTAATTACAATCAATACAATTCTAACAAATAATTTTATGTATAAACGCGACTCTCAGGGACTGATTAGGACATTTTCAATGCTTACTGCAGTGTATAGACATACCCTATTACATTAACATACCTTAAGGTTCGTCATACCTCGCTGCACTATGCAGTGCTTCAGCAACTCAACGTAACCTGCTGCCGCAGTTAATGTACCGCAATGCGTATACTGGACAAGACCGTACTTCGAGCACTGCAACTTAACGCAACGCACGTTGCAGTGTGAATGAACCTTTAGATGCCACACCTTCACCATCTTCAATGATGACTAATAGTGTGGGAGGGTTTGGGCCGTTTTGCCCATCTACTTAATTCCTGCTTAAAGCAGATGAGTGTGGGCGCTTGGACAGCACGTTCTGGTAGTTTATTCCAGCTATCCACCACTCGCTCACTGAAAATTTTTTTTTCTTAGTCGAGTCTTGTATCTGATTGGCCACTTTTGTGAATGCCCGCGTGTGTGCTGATAAACTGCTCTTTGAAAGAGGTTCTTTTGGATTTACTTATCAATTTGGTTTATAATCCTGTAGGTTTGAATTAGATCACTCTTTATCTCTCTTTTCCTTGTTGTTTAGATGAAGTCGGTGTTGACGCTGCTCGTACGAAAAAATGTTGAAGACTTGGATGGAAATTTTGTTTCTCTAGCTTGGACCTTCTCAAGCTTTTCTGTCTTTTTCCAGATAAGGGTTTCATGCTTGAATTGCATAATCGAGATGTGGACGAACCAGTGATTCGTATAATTTCAGGATGATTTCTTTACTTTCTGAAGGCAAATTTTTTTATCATCCCAATGCTCTATTTCCTTTCTTTGGGGCAGCTGCACGTTGGGTTGATACCTTCAATGATTTGTTGATTGGATGCCCAAGTCTTCTCCTCGACGGTTTCTTTTAATGTTGTGTTGCCCATTTGAAAGAAATGATGACATTGTGATATCCAAGTGCATATCACTCCACAATTTATCTGCTTGTACTTCATTTGCCAGGTTTCCGCCCATTCATGTAAGTGGTTATATCATCTGCATGCAGCTGATGTCCATTTGTTGACACTGCCTGGGTGAGCTAGTTTGGTGTCAATCTGCAAATTTGCTCTATTGTGCGTTGCGCCAATAGCAGTCTCCATACCGTTCATACGTTCATATATAAAGGAAACAGAGTGGTCCCAACACTGATCCCTGCACCACTGAATCTTGTTACTTTCTTCCACCCGGCCTCTGCTCTTCTGTTGCGGCCAGCTAGCCATGATTCGATCAGGTTAGAATTTTACCTTCGATGCCATGTGATTTGAATTTTGCTATCCAGTCTTTGGTGTTGTACGTTGTCGAAGGCCTTTGCCGGGTCTATATATATGACATCAACCGGTTTTTCCACTATCTATGAGCTTTGTGATCACTCCCGGATTCTATGGAATTTTAGTGCAAGATTTCCCTTCCTAAAACATTTTGTGTCTCGCGTATTAGACTAAATTTGTCAAGGTGCTCTGTAATTGTATCTTTAATAATGCTTTCTAATACTTACCCTGCGACTGACGTCAGACTTAATTTTTTTTTTTTTTTTAGTGGGCGAGAGTTGGATGCTTCGGATCTTGAACCTTTTTTGTAGATCGGTACGTTGTGGGCAGATCCTCCGTTCGGTTGGAACATATCCTTCTTGCAGAGACTTTATTGTATAAAACAGGCGAGAGGCAAGCACCTGTTTTGAGGATAATGAAGGATTGCGTCTGGTCTGCTCTTTTGGAGAGGTCGTTTTTAATTTACTTTGAAGCATTGCAGTGATTTCCATATCCTTTAGTTTCTCCCCATCCGGTCTTTGATATATTATGTCATCAGGAACTAGAACATTTGTTTTCTCTTCTGTGAACACAGAGGAGAAGAAGTCGTTTAGTGTTTTGCAGTAGTTTGCCGGTGGTATTACACTGCCTGTGTCGGGTTTAAAGGGCCCTACTGTGTCTTGAACTTTTTGTTTAGACTTTACGTAGGCGTAGAAGCTTTTTGGGCTATCTTTAATTTTTTCTGCTAATTCTTTTCAAAATCTCTCTTAGCCCATCTCACTTCTAGCTTAGCCTCTCTCGGACACTTTTTGTAGTGCTCTAGATTCCGTTCAGTTTTCTTATTCTGATACCCTCTTCCAGCTCTTTGTGTTCCTCT
Source organism: Ophioderma brevispina (assembly GCA_023653785.1). Lineage (NCBI taxonomy): Eukaryota > Metazoa > Echinodermata > Ophiuroidea > Amphilepidida > Ophiodermatidae > Ophioderma > Ophioderma brevispina. The sequence goes on from JAMKCH010048863.1 coordinate 8,291, forward strand.
CAGTAGTTTTTTGTGCTTCCTTTTTGAGCCATAACGGTTTTCTTTTTAGTAGATGTTCGTTCATTTGGGACAATTTTTTTGAATAAGGTCCTGGGGGGGGGGGTAAAAAATATGGGGGGGGGGGGGTAATTTCCCTTTTTTGTACCACCAAGCTTCTTCAATATTCTTGGTTTCCAATTCCTTTTCCCAATTTATCTGTCCTCAGTGTCGCTTTAATTTTGTCATAGTTGGCGTTTCTGTATTCTCTTTCGGTTGTAGCTTACTTGGTTCAACGAGGTATTTAAGTCCCATTGAAACATGTTGTGGTCGTTGTACTTAAAGCAATATTTTTTTTAAAGCCCCACAAACCATTTTTATTTTGGAAGAGCAGCCCCCAAATTTTTTCGAACAAATTTGAAGAATTTTTTACCGGTTGCATTGGTACTGCTTAGTAAACCATACCTGTGAATGGGTTAAGTCGAAAATGTCTGTGTCCTCACAACGAATGAATTTTGTATTAGATAATTATTATCGGATCCCGATATAATTCAACGGCCTTCCAATTCAAATTAAGCTGGGATATAGCGTCATGTACGTATCGACGCTCATCCACAGTTTGTTTTATTGGTTCGGCAAGTCAAAGTTAGAGGTGTATTGTGTCGTGCCAGGTGGGGTCGACGATTTCGGATATGAGGCGTGTCGCATAAACGTACATTTCCATCTCTGCCGTTAAAGTCCCAATCTGGGATCCAATTCTTATTACAAATCGGTTATTTTATGATAATTAAGCATTTTTAGCATTCTCGCAGATTACGGCAGTATAGGTTTCCTAGACATCACCAACGTAACTGTGCAAAAAATCAAATTTTGAAATTGGGGCGCTCTTAAAAAAGGTGCCTTATGGCTTTAACTGAGGCAATAGCTGTATTTCGTCTCATATTAGGGGTTGAATGATAACTATAAGTCAAGTATTGACTCCTGTCTTGTAGGCTTCATAACATATTTGTTCCATAGTTGTCCATAACAACATCCAAAAAGGCCTCGAAATCCCAGAGTTCGCTTGCCTGTCTCCCAATTTATTTCACGGTAATTGATGTCACCAAGGACCATTATGTCTTCTCATCTTTGACACTTCTTAGCACCTGGTTTAAGAGACTCATTTTGATCGCCGTGTTGTATTGACTTCTGGTATACTTCCCTACAGTTAATTCTGCATCCCCCCCCCCTTCCCATGCTATATCACACCTAAGGACTTCTTCATACTCAGCTAGGGACGGGACTTCCCGCAACTGGACTTTTATATTCTCTTTAGATACATAGTATACCTCCATGAGTCTTGTTTTTTCGTCCAACCTTGTTACTGATACCTGGGGATTTGCAATTCCGCATTTGATTACATTCACTATTGAGCCACGGTTCAACAACCCCTACTATTTCTGGCTTCTCCTCGTCCCATATAGTCATTGCATGCATCTCTCTTGTTGCCAATACTTGTGCATTACAGAATTTACATTTAAGTTTCTTTCTGTATCCATCTTCTTGGTCTGTGTTTGATTTATCGAACGGTGATTTTAGATCGTTGATCATATCTATAGAAGATTATGAAGTGAAGCACTTGTAAATTTTCAAATTGTTTCTATCAAATTTGCATAAGAAAATGTTTTTGGAAAGTGAATGTGCAGCGGTTCCGCGTGAAGCGTGGGAGGGTGCCCCCCAACCCTGCCCGCTTGATATAATCTTCATGAACACTTTATGCGGATTAACAACAAAACCTAACCCATCAACCTAGATTTTAAGTCCGTTGATCATACCTAGAGTTATAAAGTTAACGACTTGTAAAAGGCTTGTAAATTTTCAAATTGTTGCCCTAAGAAAATGTGTTTTTGGAAAGGAACATTGCAGGTTTCGGCGCTTCGCGCTGACGGGGACATCTCCTCTCATACCCACCCCCACCTCTTGCGGCGTAGTTAACACAAAACTATAATATTTTTTCTTTTAATACCGTTTTATCATACCTGTAAACTTTTATGGTAAAACATAACAATTTCACAGTGGGGGGGGGGGGGGGTGTATGAAACGATCATGCCATGGTTGCCGCTTGGCGGGGGAGGTCGGGACCCCCCACGCCGCTTAGCGGCCGCCATGGCTGCTTTGGATGGCATGGCACCATGGCTGTTTTGCAGCCGTCCACTTCCATTTTCAGTTGTCCCCCCCCCCCCCGCCCTTGAGAGGGGCTGATCCGCCCCTACTTAGAAACCATGTAACGTGGTACTATAATATTTCTGATTTTTGTTGAAAAGGTAAACATTTTTGTCAAATCACAGACGATTTAAAACATTTTCGGGCTCGCTGTGCTCGCCAGGTATAATATTATTGTCCTGAAGAACTCTTTCCAGCGCATTTAGAATGATTGAATAAGAAAATTCCCCATCAACTACCTTGGAAAAAGCTTGGTTGCCATGATACAAAGCAGAAGCGTACCCGAACGGTTCCGCGTTCGCGCGGGGGGGGGGGGGGGGATAACCCCCCGCATTCGCCCCTGCTACGCAGCCATTCTACCCATCTTATCTTGGACCCCCCCCTCTATTCCAGGGCCTGGATCAGCCCCTGTTTTAAGGAATATGAAGTTTCTCTTATCGAATTGGTCTCATTCCAAAACCCCAGGTCTGTAATTCTCGCCGATATTTCCAATCCGTTTTGATGGAGAGCTAAAAACGTGGATTTTATAATGTCAACAGCCCCAGAGAGTACTGGGGTAAAATTAATATTGGTCGACCAAAATAGGACATTTTCGCTCATAACTTCCAACCAAACATCCTTTGGCTCTAAGATTTACAGGGTAAAGTAAAACTGTGGGCTTTCTTCGATACCAAATGTTAACCACTCCGTAAATCTGATGGCTTCTGGGGACTAGGCTATTAGCGATCGGGCCATGGTACCTTTCATCCGAAAATCCATGAAATCGGAACTTCTGTTCTTCGTAATTGGAACACAATAACGGTCATGCAGGTTCCTTTGAGGGCCTAGCTGCTACTGTTATCCTGGTAACTCATTCCTACCTGTCCCATGGCCGTTGTCGGCGGCTAACACAGTCACCCCCCA
>JAMKCH010048864.1:0-23204 GCA_023653785.1 Ophioderma brevispina
AGTTTTTTACTATACTTATCTTTTATGACATTTCAGCTCATGACCACACGTATAAACATGATAAATTGATCACCCACGTGTAATTTCTGATCGCAAATTTGCAATACCAGTTAAGATTCTAAATAATTCACTGTTATTTAGCTTTCATTGTCATGATTGTAACAAATTTCGCCACCAGGCCACGTGCGAATGCAGACGGCCATTACGATTATTTCATGTTAAAATGACATATTCTAGCAATTCAAACACACAATGATTTTATTTGGACTTCAAATCTAGGTTTGTTATTCTTAAATGATTTTTTATAAAATAATCCGGACTTGATTACCATTGTTTATTCTTGTTTACTTGTAATTGTCAGCCCCCCGATTAACATATGAATTGAACTGTTGTTTACTGTAACTGTTTGGATTGATCCATTTAAGTAATGGGGGTAAGGTAGTTGCTGTATTGTAAATACTCAATCGGAAAAGAACATAAAAGCGCTAAACAATTGCTTCAGAGAGAGTTGTTCTTTCAATTCTTTCAAATTTCAAAAATCTATCGACGAACCGTAATGTCATTGATCTGTACATAGCTCAAATTCATCGCGGTGTAAATAGTGTAAACCGAAACAGACTTGAAGATGTTGTGCATTGTGATGGATCAATCGGGACCTGGGAGTAAATGTATGATGTCATTGGATTAACTATGGTCAACAAAAGAAGACTACCTGATTGACAAGGTTACATGGTCGCTCCTAGCCGCTTGTATCGGTAAAGAACATAAGCGCTAAACAATTGCCTAGAAAGAGTTGTCACTGTGCTGATATTATTGGCACTCTTGCGGCATATTTGGGGTCTTTTATTCATAGTTTTAAAGAGGTTGCATAGGGAATTATCGGCTGGGATCAAGGATTATAGGCGACGATTTTCCATATTTTCATCAACATGATCGATTGATTTTTTATTTACACTTATGTAGCATGGATATGGTTGTCTACCAGGACTCTTTAGGTGCGTAATTACGCCGATTCGGCACATTTTCAGCGCGGAAAATACCAATTTTTTGGTGCGCGGAAAAACGCGGATTTGCCGAAAATCGCGCGCGGAAATCGGGTTTTCTTAATGCGGATTCTCCTGGACCCTAAAGACAAATCCACTGAGAAATGATGCTTTGCTCTCCACGGTCACCGAATTGCTCCAAATGACCCAACTATATAGCCATGCTTTTGATTCCATGTAGTTCTGGATAAGCTGCACCGCACTTTCCGCTTCAGAGGCCCACTACTAAATTGGATCTCTTCCTTTATTTGTAATCGTGTTCAGAGAGTCATTTTTCAGGGTTTTATCTGATTTTGTTACAGTCCTCTCTGGCATTCCTCAAGGTTCAGTCTTGGGGCTGTTACTTTTCAACATCTATGTCAATGATCTCCATCTCCATTCAAAAATTGTTCAATATGCAGATGATACTTAACTCTTATTTTATGCAATTTATTCTGAGGTTGCCATACTTTAAAATGACTTGTCCACTCTGAATTGGTTAGAAAATAATGCTCTTCAACTGAATCCACAGAAATGCCAAGTCATGTGTATCTCACGTCGTAAAAATAAACCTTCTGCAGCTTTATTTTGTGTCAACTACACAGCCTTCCCAAGTCAACAGTCTCTGCCTTCTTGGAGTTCAAATTACTGCTGACCTTACTTGGAATGAACATGTTTCTATTGTTACCAAAAAGTGCAATAAATTGTTAGAGTTTCTCAGAACTGCTGTTGGCAAGCAGAATCAAAATATTCTTCTCACATTGTATCAGTCACTTGTCTTGCCCATTATTGACTTTTGTTTTCCTGCTTGGTTTGTCTATCGCAAGAATCACAAATTGTTTGGAAAACATTCAAAGACGGGCAAGTAGATAATCTTGGGTAAAAAAAGGGGGAACAATTAAGGGAGTGCTTACAGCAGCTTAATTTAATGGATCTGAATAACCATAGAAATTATTTATCTATCTGCTTTGCATGTAGGTGCATTACGAATTGTAGTACATTTGATTTCAGTAATTGGTCAATTAGGCCAAGAAAAAAAAAAAGTTTTTCTCAGAAGATCGCGCGCATTACGTTTAAAATTGGTTTTTGACTGCATAATTTTTTTTTTTTTTAGGTTTTACTCACTTTTAAATTTTTTTTGTAAAAAATTTCAGAAAAAAATGAAAATTTGGCCGCGAAGCAGCCGAAAAATTGAAAAAAGTGGGCCAAAAATGCATTAAAAAAAAAGAAAAGAAAAAACGCATTTCGCATTAGCATTTTTCCTAAAAAAACAAAACAAAACCGCATTTCGCATTAGCATTTTTCACATTTCTTCTGAGACAATTTTTTTTTTTTTTTTGCCTTAACCCTAATACGTCACAGGGTAATCAGCTATAGAACGTCCGGAGTGCAATAGAAGGCAATACAAAAGTTTTTCCTGAAGTCCCACCATGCACCAGCCTTGCACTGCACATGCAGGTGAACCGTTTTGCCTCCAGCGGAAAAACGGCCAAAAAAACTTTTGTCTCACCGGCAATAGAGAGCAGGTGGTCTCCTGAGGGGAAGATGTCACAGTGCCAATAGAAAGCAATTGGTTTCAACTGTCTTCTGCGGGGAGAATGGCCGAAAGTCAATGCAAAGCAATGACTGGAATGTACACTACTTCTGGGTTCCGCAAATTTGACCTTGACACATTTGCCAAATTCGGAAGATCCAACTTACGGTCAATGTTGGAGGAAAACCCCGCGGGACTTCGGGAAGGTAGTGCACGGTGGGATACAAAATGGTGACTGAAAACTACCTGTAATGGTGGCGGGGATTGTCTCAACGGCATAGACAGCAACGGGTGGTTCTTAGGGTAAAGCTCTCCTGGCAACTGCCAGCAATGCCTCAAAAATATTTGTTGACGTCTGAGGAGCAGTACAAAGCAACTGAGGTAATGGCTTTTTACTGCCGTTCTGACATGTTAGGGTTAATAACTGCAGCGTTCATTGTAAACACCTGACCGAGGATGCAGTTCCATGCCACTTCGGCGATGGTAACAGAAACACCGCTTGGAGCAAGACCTCCGCACATTCAAGTTGATCAGAGCCTAAAGAGAAACCTTTGAGGGAAATTACAGGTAAGACTATTTTCTAGACACAGTAGACTACTAAAACTCGCAGGATTTCTTTAAGTTTCACATGGTCTGGCATAACATATCGATGAGTGGTTTGTTTTTGTTTTGATCGCTGGTGCTCGGGGGGTCAGGGGTTGTGTCTTTTCTCGTTCAAAAATACCTACTTCAACGTCACAGCTACGTCACTTGCCGGGGGCAAAGCCCAAACTCCAGCTCTTGCAACGTGTTCGCAAAAAAAGAGAAGGACCTCTCAGTTGGGTACATACATTATACTTGAATGAGGATTTATAAAAAAGTTAAATATTTTTTTCCCAAATTAAATAAAAATAACCTCTTTATTGTAGAGATCTTTAAACCTTGAAAACAGTTGTTGCAAGAATCCATTACGATTTCCGTTCCAGAGCTTCGTGTACGGGTATTTCAAAGTATTGGAAAAAAAACTCGCATCACTTTTACAGGGGGTTATAACTTACAATTTGTGCTTTGTTGAAAAACAACGATCAAGAGGATGACAAATTGAGATGAATTGATTGTACGCTCAGTGCAGTACGTATGACACCCACACTAAAACAGAGACTATTGCGTATGCAGCGAAGTTGCAGCGCGTATCCCGTTTATTGTAAGGCAGATCATTGATAATGTAGTTCACGCCGACTTTACGCGGTTCCATTTTACGCTCAACAAAAAACAAATTTAGTTCCGTAAGCATCGCACTCCCTCCTAAAGATGTTCGGGACTTTGAACAAATCAGAATGTGATCGTCGAATGTTTTCACCGACTGAAAACGGCGGATTGCTCTGAAAAGCTTGTTGTGTTTACCCCATAATTTCCTCGTTAATCGAAGCCCTGTCCTCCTTCCAACAATTTTAACCTCGTTTTCTAGTAATTGGATTATAGCTACGTCGATACAAGGTTAGTACGATAAAAATGGAGGAAAGAAGTTAGTATTCTGCCCCACCCTGTGAATTCGGGCAGCTTCAACAGAATAATAAACTGCATGTTGTTGCAGTATGTTTTTGTGTCCAGAATATGAATCATACCAAAATGGATGAATTTTAGTGTTTTTTTCAAGCCAAAAAAATCGATGTTTTAGCACTTTCAAAAAATTGTCTTCACTTCGTTATTTTACCCAGTAATTTCCTCATAAATCGAAGCCATGCCCTCCTCCATCGAGTAACCGGGTTGGCAAAGCTTACAAGTGACAGGAGGAGATTGTTTTGGATTACAATTTCTCTCAAATGCACAGGATCAATTGTAGAACCACCTACCAAAACAGTCCGAAGGTTATTGGACAACAAGTACAAAAGAAAAACAGCAAACACTGCTTTGAACTTGCCTGACTATAGTAATTGTCCCCATAGAACACGTGCTTTGACTTTCGTCGTGCACGACAGGAAGACTAAATATCACTATTATTACATAAAGACGGCCGTATTCGGCTTATTCCTTCAGTGTAATTAAATAACATTGGAAAGCTTCAAATATGCAAAAAACACCCGGGTTCGACACTAAATTGGGGAAGCTTCTTTAGGGAAATCTCCTCATGTCTCTTTAACGGGTAGCTATTTAAATTTGGCGGCTAGCTTAAATCTGATGGAAAAAGTAATTTTTTTTTCTTCCTCTATATTATTGTGTGGGCACAAAGTTGTCTGTAAAATGATGCAGGAGAGTACGTTTTAAATGTACGGTACTGGTCACGACAAGAGAAAAGATACCAGTAGCTTCCCTATGCTTTCATTGGCAGTTTTTGAATGGGTGTCATGTGATCGTTAGTAGTACCTATACAAAAACCTCAATTGGAAGCAATGCATTGTCGGGAAGCTACTGAAATCTTTCTTGGTCCACGGCCATAGTGTATAGTCTCTGTGCAAATACCAGTTGACAAATGGGGGTAATTGAATATTTATGGGATTTTATGAAGCGTGTCTGTCATGTATTGTTATCATGTCTACAGCAAGTAGCCCTGGTCTTTTGATCAAACATCAATGGATTAGGGCAAATAGATGAAATAGGCGGATGAACAGCATCTTTTAAGTAACAGTTGAACCATCTCTCCTTCTATTTCTCTGGCTAAAACCCTGTGAAACCCTCGACGGCAGTGAAAAACAAAAAAAAAAAAACAATTTTGATAACGCAAATTGGAAAAGATAACCACTGCCTGACTGGCAAGTCGCAGTTACTGGACTGGGCAGGGCTAGTCACCAATTGGCAATCCTGTATATACGAGCAAATCAGTCGCATTCTTTAATCAGAATGACGTTTTATTACGGACCGCTCTTATATTAGGTTTGCAGAACAGTGTATTAAAAACGTGTAGCAGCAGATTTACTGAATCCACAATACAATTTAAATTACTACCCACGTGGTACTAATCCGTATAATACAAATCATCGACAGTGATTGCAAAAAGGATCTAAGAAATAAACAAAATTATACATCTACCAATTGCTTTCACATGTGAGTAATGGCCGCTAGTATGGTCGCTGTTGTCACTGTTTGTGGTGGAAAACTAGACAAATGGCCCGTTTCACAGTTAATTGCCAACTTTTTGAATTTCACTTAAAACCTATAGGATTTTTAAAGGACGGTGATACAGAGTCACTTTTTGTGTTTTTACGTAGATCTCTACTAGACATAACTCCAATACCTAAACCAACTATTTGTGCTTGTATTTTAGGAGACGGCCCACATGAAATGGTCAAAACTTTGACTGATATGGCGTCAACCAAAAAAACATTGCCCCTTTTGTTTTCAGCTGCCATATTCGCTATGCTAGGAACCTGTCAATTTTTACTTGTGAGTTCTTTAAGACAAACTACTAGTGACACTTTATTACCATATGAAAAATAAGTTTAGCAGATGCTCAAAAAACTTATATGGAGCAATCAAAATTGAGGGTTGGACGTGACATTTTCCGTTGACAATGAAACCATTTTATTCAATTACACTGACCCTCCAGTGGTGGATATATGTGGCCATTTTTTATGTATTACTTACAAAGACAATCCCTCATGATAATGCCCATACAAAATTATATGACTGGACCTTGGACTTATTTCAGATATGGTTATTTTAAATCTTGTCCGCAATTTCCGTTCATATAATTTTGTCACGTCCAACACTTTTTGCAGAAGCCCTGTTGTCTTTATAAAGTAAGTTCTAGTTTGTGTCACTTACTCTCCGAGAGTGATTTCACTGTACTAGTAATTGTTACTAAAAGTTTTGACAACCACGGTAAAATGACTTGGCTCATCAACAGTAAAGTTTCCGTTCACACCAGTCAAGTCCAACACATTTGGTCACGTTCAACACACTCGAGTTTGATATCTCAAAAAACGAGGAGGTCTGCCTGCCAACTTAAATTTATAGTATGTGTTTATTTGTTCCATGGGTTTGTGAACTAACAACTTACTTTGAGGTGTGATCAGTTTAGTAAATTTTCAAACGAGAGCATCAACGATGCATTGTAACCCTCGCTCAAATTTAATAAACACAGGGGTGCGGCCGATTAGGAGGGGAAAAAAAAAATGACATGATTAACTCATGTAGGTAAAAAAAATTAATGCAATGTATTGCTTTAAAAAACCTGTTTAAAATTCTGAATTTTGATATTATTGGGCCATCCCCTGAGGCCAACCCTGATGTAGCACATACATGTATCTAAGTAGGTCCATCATCTTGTATCTACAGCAGAAAGCAACAAAAATATGTTGGAAACCCCCCTTACCCCTCTACCAACATCCCACCTTCCCCCTCTTCAAACAACCATTCTCCCCTTCCCCAAAATCCCATGTACTCACCATCCAACATCCCATGTACCCCTTCCCCAACATCCCTATGTAACCACCCCAACATCCCACCTACCTTTACCTAATATCTCCCTTTCCCTCCCCAATATCTCCCCTTCCTCAAACATCCATTCCATTCCCAACACCTCAATTCCTAACACACTCTTATTCTCAAGGGTCAACCACCCGCATCGTTCCCCCACTCTTTATTCGCAAAACAACCATATCGACCTATTTTACCCTTCCTACTTATTCCAACACCCTTCCTACCGATTCCCAACTCCTCTTAATGTATTTCATGTCTATGACCATAAAATGGACTAGGAAGGACATGTCCCATGAGTGATTTGATTGATTGAAGAAAATTTTTTAATTATTGTGCCATCCTATTTTTTGGGGGGGGAATGAATTTGGCAGCCTCAAGGAAAATAAAACTGCATGGTGGATATGGTGGCAGAATAATGAATTCATCCGATTATTGATTTTTGACACCAAAGTAAAAAGCTAACCTTACAATTTTGTATTGTTGATTTAATAGTAATGGGGTCGCCCCCAAACCGTGTTGTAATCATCTAATGCATATGTCCTACATAAAACCTTTTCTGCCAGTTACCAGTGCTTTGGACCCAAATTAGTCCCTCAGGCAAGACGATGCAACTGAATTTCGTGGAACGGACCCCTAAAGGGAGAACTGGTAGTGCATAGTGAAAGTGTACACTATTCTAAGCAATGGAGCACCCAATGTTATCAAACGTCTCTGAAATTATGTGAACAAGAATAAGAATAAACCCAGAGTATAAGATATGAGTTAAGTGGTGTTCAAAAATGGTGTGAGCATGCAAAGAAAAGCAATATAAGTACCTCCTACAACACTGTACATATCAATTATATTGTTCAGTACTATAAACTTGATTTGAGGAAGTGCAGTGAATTTCTGTGTGTCAATTTACAAAAAAATACATCATGGTAGTTGGACCATTGTGTTGTCTGTTGTCCCGGTTTGTGAGTGTGCCAAAAGGTCACATGAGGTCACCAGGGTCACATGAGGTAACCAAGATCACATGAGGTCAACCAAGTCGGTCACTGAGGTCACCAAGTTCACATGAGGTCACCAAGGTCACATGAGAGTAACCAAGAGTCACAAAGGACAGGTCACCAAGGTCACATGAGGGACACCACAATGGTCACATGAGGACACCAGGTACATGTAACACCAAGGTGTAACCACAAGGTCACATGAGGTCATGGGGTTCACAAGGCACCATTAGCCACAGGGTCACCAAGGTCACCCTCCGATGCACCCTACTGTGCCCCTCCCCGACACACCTCACCCCCCTCCTCGCGGAAGCACCCAACCCCTCCTTGATGCCACCGACTGTTAAATGGACAAGGGATCAGGAGGTCGTCCAAGGTCTATGAGGTCACCTAGGTCCCATGAGGTCACCAGGGTCCCATGAGGTCACCAGGGGTCCCATGAGGTCACCAGGTCCAATGAGGTCACCAGGGTCCCATGAGGTCACCAGGGTCCCATGAGGTACCAGGGTTCCTATGAGGTCACCAGGTCCATGAGGTCACCAGGGGTCCAATGAGGTCACCAGGGTCACATGAGGGGTCACCAGGGTACCATGAGGTCACCAGGGTTCCATGAGGTCCACCAGGGTCCCATGAGGTCACAAGGTGTCCCATGAGGTCATCAGGGTCCCATGAGGTCACCAGGGTCCCATGAGGTCAACCAGGGTCCAATGAGGTCCACCAGGGTCCCATGAGGTCAACAGGGTACAAACAAGAGTCACCATGGTCCATGAGGTCACCATGGTCCCATGAGGTCGCCATGGTCACATGGGGTTTCAAGGTTCCACATGAGGGTCACAAAGTCACACGGGGTCATGAATGGTAACATGAGGGTATAAAGGTCACAGGGGCACCCCACCCTACCCTGATGTACCCTACCCCGATTGTACCACCCCGCTGTACCCCCACCCCAACCCTCCTGGGTGCACCCCACCCGCCCCACCCCAAACCCCCACCTGGCCCCCCCTCAAAACCCCCACCCTTCCCCTATTCAACAAACCCACCCTTCCACCTATCCAACAACCCACCCTTCCCCTATCCAAACAACCCACCCTTCCCCTCCATATGATTCACACACAAGATGTATGGGCAGTAGTTTTGACCCACACAGACACAAGGCTGTGACTGAATCCCTGGTCACCCGCCCCGATGTCCGAACGACTGGTGTAGAATTAATTATTGTCCGGCGTACTCATAGTCCGGGAATATAGTAAACAATAGGGCAATCGTTCAGTTGACTCTTCACGTCACACTTAGTTTCACGCTTTATCCGTTATCGTCTGTGGAACCCGGTCTGTGGCTCCCGACGGGGAATATAATCTGGTTTCCCACCGGGGCTTTCTAACATCTACACACGGGATACCCGGGTTTTGTTGAAAAAAATTACGGGACAGGTGTATATGTTGATTATTACTCTACTCACAATGCTCTTCAGTCTTCATTGATTCACATCATAAATAGTGACGGATTTTACAGAAATGATCATGATCATGAACCAATTTCACTGCATTAGTGTATGCATCGCGGTTTTTATTACACATTCATATTTATTTATTGTTGGACAACATCGCTTTTATAACGCGGCACACGCCAATTATGACGGTGCGTTACAGAATACACAAGAGAAAAACAAACGTGCATACAATATAAAAATATTGAGCAAAGCCAAACATTATAAAAGTTAAAATAATTAAGGGTTTGTTTGGGGTTATACAGGTATATTTGGAATTGTGTTATCATGTTAAATTTTAGGCTTGAATATAAGCTTTGTTTGCTTCAAGTTGGACTAAAATCGGACATTCAGTTCCGTAGTTATGAAAGTTTTAGTCAAAAGACATGAGCGAAAACGCAGAATATTTGTTGTGTTTTTCTTTATTTTTAATTCTTATGTATTTTATTGTTTGATCGAGTCATTCTGAACACATCTTTGGCGAATTTCTGACCCAAATGCTTGTAGTTTTAATAAAAAATTATCAAACCTTTCATAAATGGTTTATTTTAATGTTTATTCTAAAGTCTTCGCCAAAATTACAAAATAGCAATAATTAATCAATTAACATTATTGAGCCCGTTCTTTGGAACTATCTGAACTTTGACCTCGTTTTTTGAGAGCATTTCGATTTTGACAAAGTTTCTTTGTTGCACGCAAAAAAACGGAATTTCTCAAAAGGATAAGGGTACAGACTTCAAATTTGGACCAGATGTGGCTCTATGTTGTGTCTTGTGATTGAACTAAAATGATGGATTATATTGACAGGAAAAGGTTTTTTTCACACCAGTGAAATGAACGTCCAATTATTTTTTTCAATTTTCGGCAACATACTGTAGAAAAACCTGTGGATTACCCCCCTTCCAGTTTGAGTATGAACAAATTTTAGTTCATTCACAAGATGCTGAACCTACTAACAATTTCCCATTTGTTCCATCTTGATTAGCATTCAATAGTTTTTGAGTTAGAGTTAGAATGTTTTGTGTAACCCAAGGTAGCAAAATTAGTTCCATTCATAGACTGCCCGGTTAACATGGCAACCAGTCACATGACCCAATTATTTTTCACTTGTTTCCTCAAAGTCAGACAGTATAAGTAGTAAGACTAAAACATTTTTTTTTTAGATTAACATTTTAACTTCATTATATGCAAGAAAGAAAAAGAATTATCAGTTTTACTTTTTTGCTGGATTCGTAACCCAAAAAACCCCTTAAATGGTTGGGACTTTTTCAATCCAGGGCACACACTAGTCAAGAAACGCTTAACACACAAACGCAAACACACACGCATACGTACACAAGGAGGAAAACGCTGCTTTAAAACGTTCAAACAGTCGTTACAAAAGCAGCCTAAACAAGCTGTTTACGGGTGAACTGAACAACACTGGTCAGTTCACCCGGTAAAAACAAAAGACCCGTTGTTCAAACCCACCAAACAACCGCTCAAATCCCCCAAACAGCGCCTTCCCCGTGTAGGTACAAATAAAACTGTGCTGCTCACAGTACCCCGCCTAGAAAACATTGTGAGATAAAAACAGTTATATTAAAAGCAGGGGCACCGAACAAACGCCAGGTGATTTTGCAACACACAGACACACACATGCCGCGCCACAACACAAACATACACAAACCACACACTCATAAACCTCAGGCATCACACACGCCCTACATAGGCCCTACACATGCTTATAAAAACTATATATACGTGTTGTTCCAATAAACGCCCCTGCTCTAATAAACGCCCCATTACGATATGGATAAAAACCAATTCAAAGAAAAAGTTTAAGCTACCTAAATCCAAATGATTTAATGGCGGTACTGTCGTAATCAGATCATATCGCTGTTGTCATCAATGGCTCTCTAACAAAGAGTTCCAAAGTGATGTCGTGGATTTCAGGTGTTAACGACATCTGGACCACAGTAATCTTTTATAAACTCTGTAGGTGATTTTTTTGTCTCTTTTTGACGTAATAAAACCCTCCCCTCATTTTTGAAAAAATGCACGCCCGGGGACGTTGATTAGGAACAATAAGGTTATACATACAACAAGAAATGTTCACGTAAAAAATGTTAACGTAAACAAAAGTAAAGAGTACACTATCCAAAACGAGCATCAGCAACGCTTGCATGGAATGGCCAACATGGATGGGCAAACCCATGCTATGGCATAAAATGCTATGCGCATAAAGACTTGTTTTTTCAAAAATTAACGACGAATGCTGTGCCAAGTGACGTGGTAAAACAAACAAAAACCGGAAGTTGCAAGAAGTTGAATCGTGATATGTTTACCAACCAGATTGCCATGTCCGCAGACGATGGCGGGCCGAGCCTCAATAATACAGCAATCAGAAAAGCTTCAAATAGACTACAGCACTATACGACCTTGTCCGTTATTATCAGGAAATAAACATTACAGTGATGCTGTTCTTCAGCAGTTTTGGAATAAGAAAATATTACTTCGAAACACAACAAAAAAAAAAAAAGGATTTTTTTTTTGTAAATATTTTGTTGTTAGGCCTACTTTAAACAATGACGATGTCTAAATTAGGATTCTTGACCGCTACTGCTTAAAATGCATTCAGTGCTTGGACCCCCGGTGGTAACTTGATCAAGATCCATTGTGCTAAATGCTGGATTGTGTTTAGAAGGGGATCCACCCCCGGCACAGGTTAAACTGATGGCCACATGGGGATTCCCCGGTTTCATTTGTGACAACATCATGAACTATGGACAAGGGAAGAGTGTTGTACATGAACAAGTTTACTGAATAATAATTTCAAAATCAAGGATTCAATTCACGATAGTAGGAGTATACTGTTTAAGTGCCCCCATCATCAATGCCACTCCCTGTTGTATTTGAGCATAAAGCTTGCAACATCTTGCAGAGGATAAACTGCTAAAATGTCATACATGTGTCAGAAAGTAATAACTATACGAATAGCGACCATACTCATTTGTACGTAGGCAATGTGGTATGATAGCCACTCGCTGCTGGCAATGTTGACCTCCGTGTTGACTGTGTTTAATGAAGCCCTCAGCTCCGTGCTAAACAGACGGTTGCCTGATTTGCATGTGAATCCCACCAAACCTTGTGCTCAGAATCATTGTTTTCGCCCTAATCAAAATTGTCTATTTGTGTGTTCAATACTAGTATGTCCGACTAAAATGTCATGTGTGTGAAACTTGAACGTTTCAACACCGCCAAAAACCGTTACATCCGGAGCATGGTGAAAGGATCCCTCTTTTGATGCCGCAGCCTGATCTGGCCGGCCAAGGGCAAAATATGTTTTTATCAACGAGGTCACATTAATGTTTAATCGATCTCCATTGGTGGAAAAAAAGGGGCTAAGAGCGCAAAATAAAACGGGATCACGTGGTTGTAATATACAAATCGATGGGTGCAACCCGCTCATGACTACGCGGTGCGAAGGTAAGATCGTGCATTGCATATTAAATTAGCTAGCTAGTGACGTAGCACCATGGGAAATTGTTTGATGTTCGCCCGAGACCCAGAATATTGAAGTACCTTTCGGAGTCTGTGACACAGATACATCGTGGGAAATACTTACTGGACCGCCGTAATATTTGCAGGGAAGATCGCGACGGCGTTATTATTTTCGGTGATACCTTGAAGGAGACGGGAGCTTACAAACACCATTTCATATGAAGGCATACCTACAAAGGAGCGGGACTCGATAGATTGTCTAATAGAACAAGAGAAGAACACAACGAGAATTCTTTACCAAAGCCCAGACCCTCGGCAGGGGGTAATCTAAATGCAAGGAGCATAGTCGTAAACTTCACGGAGCAATATACCAATTTCCCTCCAATTCTAAAAGAACCCAGAGCCCAAAACGCTACGAGCGGCCCCAAAACAACCCCGATTCGTGGGGATATGCGCTCTAGGAGATTGTTCCATATCCATCCCTACCACTACCCAGAAATTTCTAGACGTACGATCAAACATGAAGCCCCTGATAGTCGTCCCACATACAAACGAGGACTCGGCCAATCATGACTATCACCCTCGCTGCGCTAAAGCGCGAGGAGTGAAAAAATTGCCCTATTCACATTTTCAAGTGTCACGGTCCAACGCAAGTGACAATCAAAGCAACATGCCAATCTAACAGGCTTGGAATATTGGAAGGTGGGCATCTAATGAGGAGGAAAAAAAGCATTCACTAGGGGAAGTTGGAAGTGTTTCATCTTTATAGAAGCCTTCGTAAAATCAGTTTTTGTTTTTAATAAATGTCAAAAGATAGATTTTAAGTCAAAATTCCGTTCACCTGTCACATCCAACACTTGACAAAAAGCTAATTATCTGCTAATCAATGGGTGAGAGTTGTTGCATTCGGTACAAAATGTTCTCCAGCCTACAACTATCATTCATTGAAACGCAAGCATCAATGATGCATAAGGACCCACGTGTATGGTTGAACTGGAATGGATTTGGGAAGCAATGCATGAGACATCTATAAGACAAGTTATTGGTGGCAGACAGTCTTTGAACAAATAAGAATTCAAGAGGAATAAAATTATGCTTTGGAAAAATAGAAATGTTGTAGTGTAGTACAACGTATTTGAGGTGCGTCAACAAGAACCCGGGGGTGCTCTTTTCAAATGGTGCAAAAAAAATACTTCATGTCATAATTTTTTTTTTTTTAAAATTACAAATGCCTCTTTAATCCAAGTATAATCTTAACCATTTCAGAAATAATATAATGCCCCTTTAATGGGAATGGCCTTAACTGGTTTTTAAAATTGAGGACGGCTGGTTATTTGGTCAATGGAGGAATAGGCCTTTTAATAATTAGTAACTTGAGGAATGTCCCTTTTCATTGGTAATTGAAGGAATGGTACACTTTAATTTAAATTAAATACCATGTGCCCTTTCCAGTTAAATGATGGAATGGCCCCCTTTGGCAATGGAGGAATAGCCCGTTAATTGGTAACTGAAAATGGCCTGAATGGCCATTTAATGGTAAATGGAGGAATTAATTGGTAAATTGATAATGGAATTGGCCTTTAAAAAGGTAAATAAGGAGGAAATGCCTTTCTTTTTAAAAAAATTTAAAAGATACACGGCGGTCACCCGGCTTTGGCGAACACCAAGAACTCTAAAAAACCATAAACTAATCAATGAACTCTATCATATTCTCCCAAAGAGAACTCTAAAAACAACCATCATTGGTGACTCCATCCATAAGTCAACCAAAAACCAAAAAAAAAACTCTAAAACATAACTAATTAATGAATGCCACAACTCACCAAAAAAAAAACCTCTAAACATTTCTGAACAGGTTGATGAACTCCTCCATAACTTCACCCAAATGACGTTAACAACATAATATCAATGACCTCCATTCATACCTCACTAACAAATAACCTAATAAAAAAACTCATTGATGGTCCATTTATAAATCACCAAAACAATATCCAAAAAAACTCTAAACCAACGACTCGATGAACTACATAACTCACCCAAAATAACTCCATTCCTAATCACCAAAAATAACTAAAATAACATCAATGAACTTCACCATGCATAACTATCACTAACAAATAACGCTTAAAACTCATTGACGGGCCTCCATTTTAAACTCACCAAAAAATCAAAACTCTAAAACTAACTCATCGAGGAACTCCATAACTCACCAAAAACTAATCTAAAAACGCTGAACATAACTCGTTGATGAACTCCTTCATACTCACCAGAATAACTCTAAGAACATAAAATCATAAATGAAATCAAATCCATAAACTCGCAAAACAGCAAAACACCCTAAACCAACTCATCAATGAACTCCAATAATTTTGAAAATGCATAATGCCCCCTTTATTCAATTGAGGGTGTTTTCTCAAATGATGCCAAAAATACATTCCATAAAAAAAATCAAAACAATTTTTTCAAAAAAATATACTTCACCAAAAAACAACTCTAAAAACAACGCATTGATGAACTTCATCCAAATTTCACCCAACATAACAAAAAACTCTAAACATAACTAATCGGAAATCATTTAATTAACCTGCATATTGCCCCATTTAATTTGTAAGCTTAACCTTGAGGGCGCTCTCCTCAAATGAGGCGGAAAATATCCATTCCATTAAAACATCCTTTTTTTTTCCCAGAAAAAATTAGAAATATTAGGAATCACAATGCTTTGACATAGGGGCTGATATTTGGAATGGAAGTTCTAGCGATTCCATTTAATGCCACTTTTAATTCAATTCTAAACTTGAGGGTGCCCTTCCTCAAATGATGGAAAAATACATCAACCACCGTGGGTAAATTACTTTACGCACCGCTGCACACACACACTGCACACACACATGTACACGTATGTAAATAACAAATGGAGTTGGTCTTGTTTGGCAATTTTAATAATGTTAAAGGTTGGTTGTTCGATATTTATGTTGTATTGTGTTCTATTATTGCATATGAGAGCCTGGCACTTGAACATACACCCCATCAAGTACCGTGGGAACAAAAAAACTTGCGGTTTGATGGTAGAGTTAAATAATGCAGTTGCAAAGCCCTATTCAATAATGTGCTAATAAAAGTGGGTAACCACGAAAACGGCGTTGTTTGTTTCTATTCTTGGGATTGTCCCAGAGCGGCATCAACCAACACAAACAAATGTGGTCGGTGTGATCCAAGCCAAGGGGAAATTAAACGTGGGTGGAGCTGGCTACGGGAAGAGCAAGTACATTACATAACAGTGTAACACCGCAATGCCCTTATAGACACAACAGGCCATGCCCATCTCAACAATACCACAATACGAACGATAATTCATCATAACCTACAAGGGCCCAATTCACCACACTCCACTTGATCTCATCACAACCACGAATTTGATTGTCTAAGCATCCGTTTCAAAGATAAACTCACTCATGCGAAGCGGAGTCCACCTCAACAACCAAAACGCCATCCGCACAGGTTGGACTGAACATCTCTTTCACTAAAGCGCCTTGACTCGATCAAACAGTCAAGACCACTCCCTCATATGAGCGGAATCTGCCTCAAACACAAAACCAACCATATGGAAAAAATGAGTCCTGATGCTACTAAACTGCCATCTTTCCCAAAAACAGCCAACCAAGGGCGAGCTCACGGAGTGAAAAGCCTTGCCATACCCCCCCCACCCCCCCCCCCTTACAAAATTCATTTCAATGAAGAACCAAAAATCGTCGCTGCAGACACATGAGGCACTCACTGGGCCCCCTCCCACATACAACCCACTATTAATTGACCTATTTTATTGACCATTTTATTTACAATTTATTTATATTATAATTTTACTTCACTATATATTTTTTTTTTTAGAGTCTATTCATCGATTTCATTTTATTCTGGTACCCAGGACCAAAAACAACCCATTATTTATCAACTATTTAATTAATTTCACTATTTTTATGATTTATAATTTTGTCATATTTATTTATTTTAAATTTTTTTTGTTTTATTTATTTAATTATTTATCTATTAATTATTTTATCCACTAACCAGAACAACACAACCCTATAAATTATCATACTACCCATTGCACATATTATTCTCTGGAGTGAACCCAAGTGTAACGCTGGCGGCCAAGGCTTAACCCCCACGATTGAAAGCACAAACCAATGATACCAAGAACAAATTCACTCAAAATTCCCTAACCTAACCTATTCACGATTTTGACACGAAAACCGACAAACCAATGCACTCTGTGGGGGACTATCTGCCGTTTGTTGTCCGGCCAACCAGCAGCGGTGTTACCACTAACTTCCACCAAGCAATCCCCGAGTTAGAGGGCCACTACGCTTAAGAATCTTTCAAACCCACTCTTATACTACGGCAATTTTCCCCACTCGCTTAATAACACCTGAACAAAGCTTCAAAACTGACTACTTACGAACAATCGGATACATTGCCTGATCGCGGAATTTCCCCGTGCAGATTCTCCCGGGTTTTCACGAACCGGTGACGGCACCCCTTTAGGCCGGGAAAACGCTCATCAAAACCCAAAGGTACCACTTTGCCCCGACATGGCGCACACGGCCAAGTAGCTCACGCTCTAATGTTGGGAACGACACGTATATTAGAAGCGGAAAGGGGGGTTTGACTCCCAGGATGGGTGAGAAAAAAAAAAAAAAACGGACATATCTGCAAAACAGACGGCCCATAGCCAACCTAAACTAGTAATCAAATAGGGAACACTCCACACAGGTGAGAGCTACGGCCCCCGCCACCTTGACAAGGCCAATGATGAATGAAATTTTATTATTTTTTTTGGTATTAGTGAAACCCGGGGCACCTCTTGCCGACGTTAGCCTTAGTCCGCTATGACCATGACTGGAGAGAGTAACGAAGTTACGCAACGGCTTTTTGCCCGGCAAGCTGCCCAAATCTTTACCTTGAAACAGCACAAAACCTCATAACCACACCAGCACAAAAGGGTGTACGACACGCCCTTACAGTGAAAATCTAAAATAAACGACCCAAATTGGAATGTTACACCACACTCATGTCAGGAAGATATGAACTCACCTGGGGGAGGCCAGTGTGGCCTCCCCGTTCACCCATTCCACCCGATACTCAGCTGCAAAAATGGCCTGTGAAGCAAACTTGACAAACTACAAGTTTTCCCCACAATCATGACCAATGAGCTATTCAGACTCGGGCGTGCGACCGGGATGGCCATTCTTTCGAGGAGCGGCATTTAGTTTTCGTCATCCAGATTATGTCCAGCAGGGGTAGTTTTTCGCTTTTGCAAAGTAAGAGCAAAATTCACACGTCACACTGGTTTTGCCCTCTGCCGAAAATGCGAAGGTTACACCTTCCGCCCAGAAACCAAAACCAACGCGGACGGGAGGCTCATTGGCTTGTAGGTGCTGACGTAAACCTAGTGTCGCCAAAGCGACTGGCAATCAAGGCCGACGATGCTGAAAAGGGCACAGACACGAAGGACAAATTGGGAGACTTCTGACCCCACCCCACAATCCACAAAGGGGGGGAGACAAAAACAAGCCAGGAGCGGGGGCCCGTGTGGACAAAATCCCCTTTGGCCAGACAAGCTGCAAAAGTTTGACATATCAGAAGTCACAGCAGTAATACCCTTAATGGGATATTACTGCTGGTAAGCGCACTTTTCATTATAGAGATGCTTGTCCGTGGAACCCGCTTCGTGGAAGATATAAGAGCCATTTATCTGAATGAGCTCGAATGACTGTTTTAGGGAGTAAAATTTAATTCTGGTGGTTTGTAGCATTATACTAAAAATTTCTTTGCATTTTGTTTTTCTTCAGATTCTATTTTCTCTCTATTTCATTTTTAGCTTATTTTTATGTATTCAGATTGTTTGTAATGTCATTTGTTATTTTGTAAACATCTTGGACACTATGGCGAGACCAGTACCGATGTATTGAAAGAGTTTTCAAGAAAAAGATAGAATAAATAAAAATAAATGAAATGGATTCGAGGGCTCAAATTTCAGGACGACAATGATTAAAGGAAAAATAGGCTTTCATATGATATAAAATCGATATACTTCCGGGGGTAAATCCGGGGGGTACCAAAGACGATCGGAACAAGCCCCGTTAATACCTTGTTCAATAATTTTAATACTTATGTTTACATTTGTTTACAACACACATCCTGTAGACACACCTACAAACATGACAGCAGAGAGACGGGCACAAGACAGGCCTACAGACATAGACACACATACCAGACACACATGCATGCACGCATGCATCACAACAGGAAAGGTTAGTGGATCAAGGATATTCCAGCAGTTATTGTAAATTGAGAAAGAAAGGAAAGAAATGATTTTTACTGGGGTGGGTAGAGGAGATTATACATATGACTGCACCAATTGTAATACTGTTTAATACATTGTTCAATAATGTTAATTATTATTTGTGACATTTGTTTACAACACAATACATGTAGACACACACGCAAACACACACAACCCACACAGAAAGGTTCGTGGATCAAGGAATTCCAGACAGTTTTTTAAATTGATAAAGAAATGATTTTTACTGTGTTTAGAAGGATATTATACTATCTGCCTGACCAGAATAATTAATTGAGCATCACTTAGTGTCAAATTCGATGGGTTGCATGCACTGGGCGCGGGGGCTTATCATGGAAAAAAAACAAATTTTACATTCTGAGGACAAAGAGAAACCATTTTTCAAATTACTAATGTGCAAAATGTACTTATAGTCCATTGTAAAACTATGTAATAGCATATTGCAAATGTCTCATCTGTCCTGCAAGGTAAGTGACCCGTAATCAGTAAACAAACAAATTGCAAGCACAATGAATGACACAACTAAGGTAAACATAAGGCTGCAAATAGGAAGGACAAGTTGATACGGGGAAGGCTTGCCAGAGGCTTACTGTGATTGCATTTTGCTATGCCCAATGCTTTCAGGCCATTAAACAATGCACACATCCAAAGGAGCTGTATGAAACGTCACGAACCAAATTCAACCAATTGGTTTGTTTGACTACCTTGGATTTCAAACCTTATTGTCACCAAACGAAAACGCTGCATTATTTTCCCACGTCATCCAAACACACATGCGAACTTTCAAGACAATACGATATAAAAGATAAACACGCAGTTAACAAAAACCATTGGCTTCAAAAACCCCCAGTAGTATAGACCCACCGAAGTAATCGTGGGTCTAAAAGACACTCTGACCTCTGTTACTTTTTGATTTTATAAATTAAACTTTTGTTATGTCAAGAATCTGTTTTGGGGATAAAATAGAAGCAAAAAATGTCAAGAATTCAAGATTCAAGTGTAAGTTCATGTTTCCAGATGGTATTGCATGAGGTGGCATACGGTCACATTTTTAGTGGGAACCACAATTGCGTCACCGTAAGTTGTACAAATATCAACTCCAATTCCACTCTCAGCTCACAACTGTGGTGGTATTTATCTTTGGTCCAAAGTAAGCATTTTTGGAAAGCTTAGAGAACAAGGATTATTAAGAGGTAACTTTTTGGCGTAATCAGGGTGGCTAGAAAATATACAGGGTGTAACAAAGAAATAGACAACGAAATGAACTTTCTTTTAATGCTCATAGTTTCTCACCCATTGCTTAATTAAAATGATGGCCTATACTGAAAAGTAAAGGCAAGGGCTAGTTCCAGAATATATTAATTGTATTGGTAAAACAAGTACATGATGCCAAATTTCAGGGTGATCAAAAATTCATTCGATTTTGTAAGAAAATATTGATTAATTTCTTTTCAAGTATGAATAACCCCATAAAGATGTGAAAAGAATGTTATCTGTTAAAATATGTCTGAAGGCAGTTTTAGGTGTATATTTAATTAAAACTCTGGTGTCATTTATACAGGGTGGTCAAAACCATGGGCAAATGTTCAAGGGTAAAATTTACTTTAATAGCTCACTTTTGGGGCTTTACTCAATTGGTTATAAAATTGTAGCCCTTAATTACAATGTGTATTATATCTGATACTAAAATATAGAAATAGGTGCTCTTGTCTTGGTAACATTTTATGATGAGGTTCAATAAAACTATTAAATGACTGATATTCATATAGGGTGACTAATGAAATTATGATATTCTTGATTTTCTGTGCTGCAAAGTCATTTGTTACATAATACAAGGTCAGTGAAACTTAAGTTGTTATATTAAAATGTACTTGGTGGCATACATATGTACAGAACACTTACCACACAATTATAAAACAGGATTATGTTATATACAGGGTGATCATATCAATGTTTTAACACATTACAGTACTCAATGTAGCCCTGTATCAACTAATCTGAAAGTTCAGAAGTTCCAATTGATGCTTCAGTCTTTTACTAAGAGATCACACAGTATTTGTTCATGATCTCTAATAGTTAAGAGAAACTCGTTTGAACAATATTATTTATTGGTATATCACTGTGATAATTAGTATTTATTATTTGGGGTAATTAAAGACTTAAAAACATTTGTAGTTTATTTTACAAAAGGAGAATATAGGCTATTTGCTTTTATTTGAGCATGAATCCATGGGATGAATTAAAAGAGCTCTGTGACTTGATATCAAACTAAAGGTTTTTTTTTTTCCTGTTCCCTTCACATATTTTCATGCATATTTTTTTAATTTTTGTTCATCATTGTGATAATTTATCATTTTGGGTAATTAAAGACATTAATTATTTTATATACAAGGTAGTTCATAGTAAAATTCAGCACAAAGCAATATTTCAAGATTAACTTTTACAGGGATATTAATCCACATTGAACATCCCATTGGAAATACACACACCGCAACCGCCACCTCCGCAACCTCCTCCACCCCTGACTAATCATACTTAACAAGTTATAGTAATTAATCTGAATTAGATTTTAATTGTTTTCTTACTAATATCAAAAAAGGAATAAATTGTCTTCAAAATGAGACCAAACTTACTATGTTAAGATGAAGGACTACAGAACAGCAACCAGTTGAAAGTGAAATAATTGCCCAACATGTGACAAATCCACCCTTTTTGGGGTCCCAACTTAAAAAATGTGACCATACTTTACATTTATGATGAAGACAAGTCTAATTTCTTTTGGCAATTAATCACGGACTGACTTTTAAAATAAGGTGGTGCTCAGTAAAAAGCTCTCCTGGTCATATCGGGGAGTGTTTTGAGGGGAGCGGTCCATGGTATTTACCACTACTAACCAAGGATAGAACAGGCAAGGGGAGCTTTAAATCACGCTCCTAAAGTTGCTAAGGGGAGCTGTAGGTGAGCTATCGCTCTCGCTCTCCTTAAAAGTCAGTCCCTGATTAATCTAAATTTCCATTTAAACTATTTGCATTTTTACAAAAATAGCTCAATTTTCAAACTCTCTGATTAAAAAAAGTAATAAATGAGAAAAGATTAAGGTGTGCTTTCTATTTTTCCTTAAAATTTGTAGTCTTACACACATTAGAAAACAAAACAAAGCTGACACTAAGTTTGAAAAAATTAGACCCCCCTTAGACAAAATTTGGATAATTAACTGTGAAACGGGCTAATTATATATGGGAAGAATTTCCCCTGAATTTTGTACCTCAGAAGTAATAATTATGAATTTTATGCAACTATTATGATAAAAGACCTTCTCAGGTAAGCGTGTGCCCTGTTTTACGAGTGAGATATATGAAAACAATTTTTATTAGCTCTGAATTACAGCGAATATTTGCGAAACCTTTTTTTCTTCGGCGCATATTCATTTACACTGCTACAGGTTATTGTATACGGAAGTGTAGTTCCAGTTACTGAAACCAGAGGGTCGACATTATCTTGAACACTGTACGTTATAATTGAATGTGGCCCTCTGGTTTCAGAACGTAACCATTGCGTGGGAATGCTCAGATAAGTTTGCAAGAATTTCACACCGATTTAGAAAACCAAAACCAAGTTACCTCCAACTTTTCATGTGAAGAAGAATCTCACATACCTTCTCTTCCATATGCTGCAGTTTCGGCTTGAAAAATAACAATTCACGATTTTGGACGAATTTTGGGAACAAGGCAGAATCACATTTTTCGTCTAAGTCCCAACCATGAGCAATACAGGTTAAAGGTCACACCTGGTCATACCAGGGTCAAACACGTGACAAAGTTACGAGTATGTATGGGTATTGTTTGGAGTGTTTGAACGCGAATTTGAAGTGTTCGCGTGCTGTTCGGGCCAGGACATTGTGAACGCACGGTAGTATTACGGGCCAGTCGTT
>JAMKCH010048865.1:0-10977 GCA_023653785.1 Ophioderma brevispina
ACTTCAAACCCCACTGATGGGCATGGACTCGTCTAACGTAAAGGTCTGCTCATCAGACTTCATCTAAATCCCGCAAGAGTGGGAACCAGGGAACTGTGACGAACTCGAAGATCTTCCCACATATGGAAGACTCGGAATCCATCTGAGAAGGGGAGTCTTTTGATAACTTTTCCAAATAGCCTTCAGAACTCATCAATGTCTGACTAGAGGTTTCACCAACTGTTTCATGTAATGTTAAGCAGCTGAACAGAAACCTGTAGACTAGTATCTGATAATATCGAATCACATTTCAAACCTAGATGAACCAAAACAACCGACAAGCCAGGAACAGGTTACTACTTTCAAGAAGAGCCGACAATCGAAATAAGGCGCACCACAAAATCTGGAAAATCTTTTTCACAGTTTGGTATCCTCTATCATCAAATCATAATCTTTACCCAACTTTCACCATGTGCGCTCTAACTGGTAATACTTCGTCTAGAAAGTGCAATGAGTGAGTAGCATTAGCCAATAGTGTTGATTAGTCTCAGAAATCTCAGCTTGAACTGCAATAGGAAGAGGAGCTGGTCCTGAGGTAGGCTAATAGTTGTGATGAATCTTAAGAATGATCATGAGAAGATAAACCACTTCCCGGATCGGTTACTTCTAAAGATATCGTCATGCATAAACACTTTTTCGTTCCGCTCACAATCCTGGGAGGCCGACATAACTTTACCGCAAGCTCATAGAATTCTTAACACTACATTGAAAGAAAATCATCATCATCTTACGTCTTGATTTCGAAAAATCATAACATCATTCAACCTGAACTCTTATAAAAGAGTCACTAAAAGAGTATGTCATTGTTGCCAAGGAAAACGTTCCCTTCGTAGTATAAAACTGCCTTCTAATAACTAATCGGATCTGGATCTTTAGTATAAGATATGAAAAAAGTTATCACTATGTCTTGATCCCTAAATATCCCTCTCTATCATAGAACTTGAATCCCGACGTGAAGAACGATCCGATGAGCCTCTAAAACATTCATAATTATGGCTAGGAGAATCTTTATGTCTTTTCTTGCTACTCTAATGAAACCCTCTAGGCGGAGTGGAGAAGAAATTCTAACGATAGAGCTCTCTGTAACGGAGAACACCAACTACTATCACATGAATATCTCTCCGAAGACTTGCATACTAACTACAACCCGCTGAAGTCGACGGCGCCTAGAAGAACAGAACACGGAATCTTCCCCTTTCTGGTACGAGATAGTGAACGGGGAGGAGGACATTTCTGGAAGCACGACGACGGCTAGACGCTTGACTAGACCTGGTAGGAAGACGGAGAATGGACGGTTCAATATGGTAGACAACCGCCCGATGGTTGACTAGATGAAGAACGTTTGGTTCTACGGAGGAAAAGTAGAAGTGTTTTCATACAATCCTGAAACATTGTGACGGCCTGCCCCGACGGGTGCTCGAACGGAATACGTTCGAAGCACTTCCCACAGAAGAACCACGAACAAGCCCGGCGATCGGTTAGGCAGACGGACAGGCTGACGTAAACAACTTACTCCTGAAAAGAGGCGGAGTAAGACTATTCTCTTCTTGAATCCACACCTTGGCTCGCAGTTCTAACTTTCCTCGGAGCTGGAGGAAAAGCTCTGACTCGTGAAACTCCACTATCCGAAGTAGAAGACTCATCTACTTGTATACTAACTCATGACCTCTCATTAATTAAAGTACATCGGCGGTTCTGCCGTAATAGAACCGAGTTAAACCACGGGACGTGAAGCACGGTCCGTCAAGTAAGTAAAACAGACTCTAGAATAATCATGACACTCATAATTTCTATAACATCATCACACAATGCTATCGAGCCACCACGAAAAAGCCTCCAGTTCTTACGGGTACCACCTTACCGGTGTCCAATTCTCTATCAACATAAATAGGTCTAACAATGGCCGATGGCCTCTATTGACTGCTACCACGGTTTGCCTACTCAGACCTATATCATAGGCATCACCACGGATGCCGTTGATAGCGGCTTTATCTATTACTCTAACTCATAACTCTACGGAGATATGTGCCAGCCCGACTGCTCACGTATGAGAATCATCATAGGACCGAGGCGAAGTATCTCAAGTTGAATACATTGATTCGCAGATGGATAACTCAAGTGAGCGAGACGTGAGCCGTCGGTCTTACCCGGTTACCACGGTACATAGCCAGGGTTGAGTGCTTTTAACTTGTAGAGAGGCGGCATCGTCGGACTACTCAATCGTTGATAATCTTCCAATACACTATGAATGGAAGGAGTCGATAGAATTAGCCAGTCGAAAGTATTCACTTAATCAACTCTGATTAACCATCATCATAGGCCCTTAATCTTCATAAGACGATAGTGTGGCTGGGCGAACTTGCCCTAGAAACTGTATGTAGCCTCCGCAACCACGGTAGTAGTATCGCCTGGCGACTATAATCAAAAGGTATGATCTTGATTGGTCTGGGAATGGTAGAAATATTTGGGTAGAGTCATCGCGGCGCTGACCCGGAGGAGATGCCTGGACGGAGATGGAACTGTGTAGCCTTGGACTTAAATCATCTTGTCTTCTCTCCACATAAACATCTATTCGGTCCAATACTCTGGATTTCCAATTCTGACAAAAATAGGGTATAGATATCCAGGTCCATTCTCTTGAAAAATAACAGCACTTCACACACAGGTCATGAGGGTTCTTGTCTTGTCTTCGAAAGAACTCTTACACTCAAACATTGCGGAGTGGCCACGGAGAAGACATGGCTTTCTGCAACATCAAAGTAAGACGAACATGCAGCGGATGTTTATTATATAGTAATTAAACCCGTGCCGAGAACCTGGAAATCCAAATGTAGAATGGTAAGGCCAAGGAGACAAGGTGGACGAGACAGACAGACGAAGGGCACCCCCCCCCCCCAAATCTTGCAGAAGATAGAGATCATCGCGCACGAGCTGAGAAATACACTGAAGAAAAAAAACAGATGACATTGTTGCACCGTGGGCTATAACCAAGGGCGAAAGAAAAAATATAATAAATGCAAGGGAGCAGACACGACAGAGGGACACACTTTCCCAACAGCCCCGGGCAGTCAAATTGTTGGACTTACAAAGGGAGGGAGACTAACATGGCCAAAGGAATAGCCCACTTAAACCCGCCGTCGCGCGACGCGAAAAACGCCTGAGGCCGCGGGGCAACCATGTGACGGGATAATACATAATATGATATCTACATCTTCCGAATTCTGATCTCCGAATTCTGAACTTCCGAATTCCGAACTTCCGAATTCCAATCTTGAAAAATCTTCACCAACATCATACATCAGCAGTCATCCACCAAAAGCTCAGATGAACATAGTTGTACAAACATACTCCAGAGCGATATATAAAATAATGCTCCAAATTTTTTATTTAACTAGGCGATAATGGGGAAAAAATTATGTATAAATCATCCCTAAAATTCAACATGGTGCCCCGAAATGAGACACAAAAAGAGCAAAGGATCATGGATGCAGTGGCCGTAGTGATGGGAGTACCGATGCTAGGTGTAAGCGATCTCGCTACTAGGCATGGGCGCACCGAAATTGTTAATGTGGCATTAAGGGGTGGCCTGATGGCTTTTTTGAGCACAAAAAATGCACTAGCTTGGATCATTTCGTAATGTATAAAATGGATAAATAGAACAATACAGCCACATGAAGAGCGCCCCACATTTTTGAAAAATTTTGAGATATTGCAAGTTTGCATTGGTAATCCTGGCTAGTAAATATACCTGTGGTGGTAAAGCTCGAACATGTTCTGTGTTTTGTAATTAGGGTTTGCAATATCAGGATATCCTATAATAATTCAACGGCTGTCGGAAACGGCTTCCAATGAAAAATTAGCACCATGTACATGTCTACGCTATCCATTAGTTGTTTCAGGCAGTCAAGTAGAGGTCATTTTTGTGAGGTGGCACTATTTTCCACAATGAAAGACCAGAATCTGGACGTTTCCAGTTCCGCTGTAAAATTACAATGGGCCGATCCCAATTCTTAATTCACA
The DNA here is from genome assembly GCA_023653785.1 of Ophioderma brevispina. NCBI lineage: Eukaryota > Metazoa > Echinodermata > Ophiuroidea > Amphilepidida > Ophiodermatidae > Ophioderma > Ophioderma brevispina. The sequence goes on from JAMKCH010048865.1 coordinate 4,060, forward strand.
CAAAATCGATTCTTTTTGAAAAATACACACTTTTGAGCATACCATATTAGCTATGCCAGATAATTTACTACACCAATTACCAACACAACTATGACAAAAATCTCAAATTTTGAAAATTGGGGGCGCTCGTCCCAAAAAAAATGTGACGGCTATCGCTTTAACCCTTTCAATCCGGGGGGGGGGGGGGGGGTGGGGGGGGGGGCTTGCGGGAGGGGGGGGTGGGGGGTGTGGGGGTGTGCGTGGGGTTGGAGGTGGGGGGGGGGGGTGGGGGGGGGGTGCGTGTTGGTGGGGGTTGGTTGTGGGGGTTGTGGAGGCGGGGCGGGGGGGTGGGGGGTGGGGGGGGGGTGGAGATCTGGTAGGATATAGGTTTTGGGTTGAATTTCTGCTGATTGAAATATGCAATGAAAGATGTCATTTGATACTTTAAAAGAAAAAATAATATTATAAATTTTAAAATTGTGATATCTGAGCATACAGCTGTTTGTAGGCCCAAAGGGAAAAAGACTGACTGATCAGAGACTTTCAAAATACTGACATTTTTTTGTGTGGTATTTACTAAAAATAAATCAATTAGAAAACTAAGAATAGTCGCCCCTAACAATGCTCAATTCCAAGTTTTAGAAGGAATCACATTTTTCAGTTTGATTGTAGAAAAATTTATGTGCAGTATAACAGTAGCATAGGAAAATACTGTGTATAACAAACCAATTCCAGATCAAGGAATTTTATTACAAAGTTGTGATTTTCTCTATGAAGGACACCGGTTAGCTTAGCATTTCACAACAATGATTAGAGTGAACAAGAATAAGCAAGTGCAAAAACATGATTTGTTTAGAAAATTGAAGGCACCATCCTACGCGGAAATCTCTAGTTCAGCCTTAATTTTGGGTGGGCTCATATAAAAATAAGGAGGTACCACCAAAAAAACCAACCATCCACTCACCCCATCAAAAACTGAGATTTTGGTATCATTGGAAACACTTTGTATTTTCTCATTTGCATCTTCAAAATACTTTGATGAACTCTATCCCATTTATGATGCTAAACTGTGAGCATTAAAGGGGGATGGACCGAATTGGTATATAAAGCTATATTGTATAATAGAATGCCTTCACCCTAAAACCCCATCTATAAAGTTTTGCGTCGATATTTCAGTCCGTTTTGTTGTGAGAGTTAAAAACATGCTTCTGTGTAAAATTAAATAGGTCGACCAAAATGGGCATGTTTTCGATCATAACATTTGTAAACTTCCAACCAAACATCCTTTAGCTCTAAGATTGCACAGGGTAAATGAGAAAATTAGTAGCTGCTCAGTACCAAAATGTTGCCTCTTCCGTAAAATCTGGGGCCGACAAGGGACGAAGGCTATAGCGATCGGGCCATGGACCTTTAATAGTGCTTGTGTAAAGTTATGGAAAATTAATTCGTACAGTCCCTATGGCTTTTAATACATACAATTGCTGCAATGGAACAATGTTGGCTTGCACTCTTTGAAACAGTTTGGCATGCAAAAATTGGCCAGCATAAGCCCAAGTTAATTTTGCTATCAATGCATCAACTTACAAATTATATTAAGGTTGATTAACATTCTCCTATCGATGTAAGGAGACTCATGACCCCCCCCTTCCCTCCCCAAAAATGAGTTAGACAGTAGATTTAGATAGCATAGATATCTCAGGATAAGTATACGGGTATCAAGAAATGTGTATCATTGGTTATATTTTTTTGGTAGGTATGTGCCTCCCGGATTTCAAAAATTGACGCTCCGGAGCTATTTGAGGCCCAAAAAATGGGGTCCTAGAGTGAACTAGGGTTTTTTTCCAAAATTTCAAAAAAAAAGCTGCAATTCCCTCAATTTCAGCTACATTTGAGGGGGGGTTTTTTGTTTTTTGAAGAAAGAAAAAAAATTTTTTTTGAAGCAAAATTTGGTCGGATAGGCTTGGACATGAAAAGTAGGGTTTTTTTTCCTTGGACACTGAAATGCGTCCCTAAAATGGGGGGGGTCTCTGGAACTGAAAAAGAGCCCCCCTGGGGTTCTATACAGGGGCGTACCAGGAACCTGAGCCTCCGGGGGGGGCGGGGGGGGGGGGGGGGGGGGCAAGACGCAAGAAGTTTCCTGAATTTCGGAACCCATGATTTTTTCCCAAGTCGGTTCTTCAAATTCTGTTTAAGAGCAGGTGGGGGAACCTGCTCCCTTTCCATTTCTATTATCTGTATTCCCTATTTGTTTTGTCGGACTTATCCCTCTTTAAATCGGCTTGGGGCCTTTCTTCCTTCTCTCTTTCCTCTTTTTCTTTATCTTTTTCTCTTCCTTCTCCATTTTTCCTTCCCATTTTTTTGATTCCCTTCCTGAATTTTTTGTGTTGGGGGGGGGCAGCTTGCCCCCCGCCTCCACACTGTTATGCCACTGGGTTCTATATTTGGCCCAAAATTGGGTTTGGCTGGAATGTTAAAAATTGGGTCAATGTTGGATATCGGTAGGCATCTTCTAATTACACATTGGGCCTAGTTGGCAGAATAGTGGGCCATGGTGGATTCAACATACCCCAACATTGGACCAATGGGAAAAAGACACTGGTCCAAAAGATCATTTGCCCAATGTTGGTATGTCAATGTCTTTCGTCTAAGTTTTAACTTAGCAATGACCAATGTTGGCCAATGTGTATATACTTTGATATAGAGCATGTTTTAAAATTTACACAGAAAATCCTCTCATTTCCTGATATCCACCCCATGACTTGGTTACCCGTAAGCCCCACCTCCATCAACAATTGGAAAAAGAAATCTGTTGAGGAAAAAAGTGAATTGAAGATTGGTTACCAATACTTACTATCTTAGGCTTCTTTTTATAATGATATCTGACAAATTGGTAAGCTATTTGTGATATCACTGGTTCAGGAGTATATAAGACACAGTAGTACAATGACACCACTGTTAGGTAGAACCTTGGATAGCCCATTTGGTTAGCATCACTTGACATGCCACTACCCGTGTCACAGTTCACAGAAACCATGCTCAATACCTAAACAAATGAAATATGTATACTACATATTTATTTTATGTCCCCCACCATCCATCAGATATACATGCATGTATTTTGTTATCACGAAGTAATTCAATCATGTCACTATGTCTGGGCCTGTCTACAGTCCGCACTTTAGAACTGCTTCTCCTCCTACATGGTTTGTGGTAGATTTTTTTTTTTAATTTATTGTTTTGTTTTGAATAATGTTTGAATAAATCCATAATGCATTGCCACATGCCTTATGTTGACTGTTTGAAACATACCAGTAACTTTGGCAGAAAAGTATTAAGAAGTTTAAGAACTACAAGAAATTCATATCATAGGTGTAAATCCAGGGGATGGGGATTCTATACACCAAGATTTGTTGAGGGATGGTCAATAAGATCCCCCCCATGTTGACGCGCATGCATGAACCGTTTATGACCAAAATAACCTTATATTTACCATAAAAATGGTAAATTTCCACGTGATTTACACACATTTTGTTCGAATTGCAATTTCATCTAAGGATTTTAGGTTCTAAATATGGAAGATTTTAATGCCACTTCACCTGCCAAATGTTTCATTCATCAATTTTCTCAAACCCCTACACCCAATGTCAAAAATTTCTCTTCTTTAGATCTTTACTAAAATCAGTTACTGATAAGTGGATAAAATTTCATTGAGTCTGTGTACAGAATAATTTAAACTTTGAGCTAGAGAATTCTACATGATGTCATTTTGCCTTAGCACAGTGAAGTGCCGGGGTGCTCGTTTCATGCGGTCCCTACTTGAAGCTGCAATATTCGCAACCACGTAAGCTCCAAACAGAGGCTTGATTAACAAACGTGAAAATTACCAACGGGGATCAGCAGACAGTTACAGTCGGTATGTCATGGAGCGTCTGCTTTCAACACCATTTGACTAAGATTTGCATGCCATTTTTGTAAAGACTTGAACAACATGGCAGTGTGCGATAGGAGCCGATGAAAAACTGCTGATTTTTCCTTCAAATGGTGAGTAATCGCATTTGTAGGCGATACCACAGAGTATACCATTAATCCCTGTGATATTGGAAATTGGACTATGTGTGACTGAACCTCTGAATGTATAATTGCCTCTTGAATGTACTCTTTCCGGCGACGGATATATTGCCTGCAACCCTATGTTGTAAACCGGGGCTAAAATTAAGGGTTGCGGCTACCGAAAACATACAAGTTAAACAGGGGGTAATGCGCCATTGAATCGATGCATCAAGCAAATTGTTCCTGATGCATTCATTTCTCCAAACTTCTTGCTCGCGCCATAGACCCATAGCACAGACGCCGCGCTGCCAGAATTACACAAATTTACCCACCCTTCTACAGTTGAGCCCATGTGAATTTTTTTTTGTCAAAAAATGAAAAGGAAAAAAGACAAAAAATAAAAAAGTAAATGAACCAAAATTATATGAGAGAAAAAAAATATAGATTCTGCTATTAACATAATAAAAAAAAACCCGACAAAACTGAATTAAATGTTGCATTTGACCAAGTTCATGCCTTAACACCCACCTAACGAGCTTACATTTGACTTTAAAGAATACTCTGCAACGCCAATGATTGCATGTTCTGTCTGAAGCCAAACACAGTTTAGCACTTTATGTCTTTGTTTATAGCAGTTTAATGTCCCTAAGATCTGTTTTGGGTTATATGTTATTTGATTTGTTAATAAATAATATTATGTTTCTTCAATGGAGAGGCGAGGTGGCCGAGTTGGTATAAGGCGCTGACCCGTCGGCAGGGTATAACATTGAACGAGTGGCCCTGGTTCGAGGCCCGCAAGAGTCGGGTTCTTGGTCATACTCAAATGTTCCTATAAGGTCGGAAATTGCTTAATTGCGCATTAAGAGTGATTATGGAATGTTCTGTTCGTCCCACCATTGCGTTTAGAATGTGCAGGTAAATGCACTGGGTGCCCGGCTTCTCATGGTTCGGAGGAGAGTCATGTAAAGCTGTTGCTCCCGTGTGTCAGTGGAGAGTCAATCCTGAGCACGTAAAAAGTTGCAGGACCTCGTCGAAAAGAGTAGAGGGATATCCCGGGTCTGTTACCGGTTCCAGAGTCCTTAGGTGATGCGGGAACTGCTTTACTGGAAGGGTTATTAACAAATGATCCAGATTCCAGATCTGCCTAGCTTAGTCCGTTTTTTAAAGCTTTTCATGTCAAAATCAAACAAATAAATCGCCTTCGGTACCCTAAATTAGCCTATGCCAGTGCCAAAACAATATTAATTGTTCTTACACAGATGCTACCACATACGCAGGCAACACATCGAGACACGTACATTCTAGACACATACTAGTTCTGCATTATGTATTTAATATGTTGTCATTAACGAATGTGGAGTTAGGCAATCATGTTGATTTTCATTTACCTGTAAAATGGATATTTCAAAGAGCCAACTTTGCACACTGCATATGAAACAAAATTCCAAAGCATTTACAAAAGGAGTTGATTATATGTTCCCCAGTTACTATATTACCTTTGTGAACTTGAAGATCTCCTTAAAGTGCATGTGATTCCAGCACCTTCTGTTTTATTAATTGTGCACTAGATAATTGAGAAAAGCTTATTCCAACTTTTTTAGATGATCCCGACTTTGCGGGTTTGTATTATGAGCAAAAGGTCGGTTCCCACGGTCCCATTTTTTTCCCCTTTTTTGTTTTTTTTTAGGCCATGTGCTTAAGGTTTCTGTCTGTTACGGACCGAAAATACAAAATTGCTTCTTACGACCCCGACCAATTTGCACATTAAGCTTTGGCACGCCGGATTTACTTATTGTAAAACGGTTCGGATGATATGAAATCTCAACTTTTTTGAGGTAAGTCAGGGATGAGGCTTTGTGGATCAAAAAATGACCCTTTAACCCTACCCGGACCGGGTCGTTTTGCCGGGGCCGACGGCCCAAATTAACGAAAAGGGCCAATCTATTTTTATTTTTAACGGCCCCAGATGCAACGAGAAGCCAAAGTTTGCGTTTCATTGCATCTCGGCCGTTTTTCCAGGCACAGAATAAGTAGGGCTAGTAAATCAAACGGCCAGATGCAACAAAAACATCGCATCATTTTCCGGAAGACGGCCCAAATGCAACGAAAAAAACATCGCGTTCATTTTCCCGGAAGAGGCCCAAAAAAAAAAAAGGGAGCAACGAACAAACATCGCGCCATTTACCGGAAAGACGTCCCAGATGCAACGAGAACATCGCGTGCGAATGCAATAAAAACAGGGTAAATAAACTAAATAATGGATGCATACTGCACCTGATCTGCATGAAATTTGTAGCTTATAGTCGCCAGCCGTGCGTGGCGCTGTTACGCTACATAAAAGCGTGCGTGGCGCTATGAGCTACGTCCTGCTCCCGGTTGACGTCATGAAACGTTTATGCATAAAAAAAAATAGCTTTACGAAATGGTGGCCGCTATGCACCATAGAAATCGAAATTGTCTATGGCATTTGTACACGATTTCACCCGCCTGTGATTGAAAAGCATTGCGCTGCTCGGGCAAACCGTCAGAAATGCAGTGAAAAGCATAGCATCCATTTCCAGTCAATAACGGCCCTGATGCAACGAGGACATCGCGTCATTTTCAGTAAAGACGGCCCAAATGCAACGAGGAACATCGCGAATTTTTTCCGTTAAAGACGCCCACCCAAAATGCAAGCGAGGACATCGCGGTCATTTACGGTAAGACGGCCCAGAATTGCAATGAGGGCCAATGCGAGTCATTTGCGCGACAAAAAATAGGGTTGAGGCGAGATGCAACGAGAAAAAAAAACATTTCCGACCGGACCACGTTTTCGTTGCGTCTCATGCTCTCGCAGTGTTCAGGGTTAATAAATCGTCCATCCATAATAAGTTCAACCCGATAATCGTA
>JAMKCH010048866.1:0-11140 GCA_023653785.1 Ophioderma brevispina
AAAAGCCGTCAAGTAGAAAAACAACCGAATTGAATGTGAACTAATATACGAGAATAACCCTCTACTTGATACCAATGGTAAAAGCTGGTCTTTTATTGCTGTTAGCCAAAGTCATGTTCTTGTTTTACAACATCACGTCAGCCAAGTGCAAAGAGCATTTTACAGTCATGTGACATTTAGTCTGTCTTGTTTGGTCCCAATCATATGCAATTTTTGATATAGTAGTGGTCTTACCCCCACCTGGACTACCTCTGATTACAATTCGTTTTAAGTCTTTTTTGTCTTTGTCCTTAGAGAAAAGAGTTCCTCGTATGATGGATAATTGTATTCTCTGTCTTCTCTGTATGTCTTGTACCCTCTAATCAGTTCCAGTTCACATAGAGTTCCTCCAATCGTCTAAGTCCTCAGGCATGCCGGGAACAGTGGGAACTTAACTCGTGAGTTTTTTATACTCTGCAAATTTTTTTTTTTTTTTTTTTTTTTTTATTGATCGCGACAATACCAATCAACGGAATCTTCATCTGTAACAATTTTGAATAAAAATATTATTTCTTTGTAATTATTTAAATAGTACAATGAAATGTATTGAGACTTTTTATTATGGTGTTAACGTTTCTTTAGCTTCGACATGTACAATGCGCAGTGATACTGAAAATTTTAAATGGACGGTGCTATCACTAAGATGATGCTAGTCAGTCCTGCTGGACTAACTAGTTCGACTAGACTAGTAATTAGTTTAGTTTTTATTTTCTTTCATTGAGCAAAATTGCGCAAGTTACAACTGAAAGGTGCAACAGAAGATTTCACATAACAGGCGTCCCTAAAAATTGTGAAAATTCTATGATTTGAACTTATGTAAATAGCTTTCTATCAAAAACATCAACATGAGAAAAGATAAAGCATGAGTTTTTCCTAAATTTAAGCCTATGTTTTAACTTAAAAATCAGCATTAAAATTGATTTTTGTTTTTCCACCTTACACTTTCTCTAGCCAAGACAAGGTAAGAAATCTATTCAGGGTTTATTCTATAAATGAAATCACTACATATGAACAAAATATGGGGATGCCCCAAAATTCATCGTAGCACCTTAATGCAGATTTCCCCCTGGCAGGGAACAAACTAGCGGGTGAATATGCAAATGAGCTCATTAATATGCAAACTAGGGTGACAGTGCATGGATTTGGTAATTGTACCTTTACCCCCATACTAAGTTTGGGTCAATTTGGACATTTGGATCGTGTAAAGCTTTCTGTCAAAAATTTTGAATTTTCATGTAGGAGCAATATAAAATTCGGCCCTATGTTTTCTATTGAAAATATAAACTTATCAAGTCACATTTGTTTTCATTTTAATTTATTTCTGTACAAATACAAGGTATGGAATCTATTTAGTGTCTAATCTATATAATCACTACATATCACAAAAATAGGTGACTAGAAATCCTCTTGTTTGCCACCTTTAACCAGGTTAAAAACCACCTAACCCAAATGAAGGCACACACTCAGACATACGGAAGCAATCTGGTGTCGCAATATCCTCCATTGCTTTAGCTAGGGGTAAAAACTGAAGTGTGGGGGTAGTGCAAAAGGGTAGTCCTAACAGGCTAACAGCCATGCAGGCCCACAAATGAGAACCCTTAAATCACACTTTGAAACCGAATATTAAATAACAAGTACAGATTAAAAATACATATAAAATTTAATTAATATATACCGGAATGATAAAAAAACCAATAATAATAATAAATAAAATAAATATTACACAGGATGAGGAAAAAAAAACTGAAAATGATGACTGCAAACAAAAGTACCCTAGCAGTAAACATGCGTGAGAAATTAAATACACATATCGATGAAGGACGACCAAACAGTAGCTAATGGGACAGATAATGCTCTGTCAATGATTGGCTTGGATATTGGACTTGGAATTTTGAGGTCTCAATATGATATGAATTTTTTGTTTTGCACATGGTCTCAGGGTATCCATATATTTGAACAGGTCTGATTCTCGGATTTAGGGTACACCATTATAATTATAAAACAGAATTAAAACTAATTTTACAAATACAAATAGAAACAAGTTTGTTTCATTTTGAGTGAAACCAATTACATACTGTGTATTTTTAATCATTTGTGTCATTCCGTAATCGGATAGTAATAGTCTGTATTTAACGAAAAACTCCATCCGTGCATTGTAAATGCAATATATACCACTTGCCTTCGAATCAATAGGATTCTTCACTGCAAAACCAATTTTAAAGGCTGACTCAGAGAGGATTTTCCAATGAGGGCGCATCAATTTCAAAACAAAGGTGGTTTTTTTTTAATATACATAATGTTTGTCCATAAATTAATTACTCATGTGTGAAAAACTAAGCTCAATTCGAAGTCCTTCATATAGAAAATAACAAATAAATAAATACACAGTATTCCTTTGACACTTGTGTTACTGTGAATAAGATTCAACACCACTAAATAGTTCTGGTCTGGCACCTTATGGCCAAAAAGTGTTAGGGAAAAAGGTAAAAGAAAAGAACCACGTCTAAGTGAAAATTGAAAAATAGTAGAACCTGGAACTTCATGGGCCATATTTTGTGTTAGAAATTATTTTAAAGATAAAATCAGCACCAATACAAGACAAAAAAGGGTGTGTGGGCTTACTCATTTTTACCACCCATCCCATAGGAAGATTTTGACTAGAAGCCACAGTTTCAGAGGGGCCGGAACTCCTCGTGGTCTTCATGCTTCCCCCCCCCAAGTACTCGAAAACTCCATGGTCATAAAACTTATGGATTCTTCTTGCTGAATGGGATGGAAGGTCTAGCAGTCCAGGGTAATGCATAATTTTTAACAACTGAGTGGCTTCGTTTTATGAGAATTTACGTTTAATTAGGGCCATTTTGTACATAACCAATGGCAATTTATTCATCTCTGACTTTGTAACTTAAGGTGACTATCTTTGTTCTAGATGACTATTTTTTAATTCGACAAAAAATATATTTCGAAATCTATGTACTCACCCTGTAATTCTTTCACTAATGTTGCAGCTGACATTAGTACGAATTTAGCAGTTTATTGGAGTTTTCTCTACGTTGTGTAATGAAAAGTTTGCATTCTATCTTGAACTGAGGTTTAAAAAAAAGTTAAACTACTCAGTCAATGATAAAGAATTTCTAAATGTTGAATTTTTAACATTGCATTGCAAAAAGCTGTGTGGTATTGATCTGATCAAACCAATTAATAATGAGTACGTACGCAAGTGTCACCTCAGAAAAGTTCAAACCGTTAGTATCGTATCTTTACCTTACCATCATTTTCTTTTTCCATGGTATCTTTTAAAGTTGTACTTCACTGGAAACCTCAGCTATCCTTTTCACAACTTGCTTGGTTACCAAGGATGTTTCTCTAACTCGTCTATGTTCCTGTTTTGTTCTTCTTTTTCAACCTTAGTTTGGATGTGTTGGTTGTTGTGCTAACTCTTTGATCTTCTCGTCTCTTCAATATGTTTGGCCTTGTCTGAGCTCAATTTCTGTACCTTTTCTTCAGTAATTTCAACTTCCGGCTACTTTGGATCCTCTTCTAAATTTTCTTCCACCTGCTCTACTGCTTTTGATCACAGCTCGTACTTTCCCTTCCAACTGCTTGACGGTTTCCAGCGCCTGCTGATGTCTTGCTCAGCATTCCCACGGTTTCATCTTTTCCGTAACTGTTCCATTTGAATCTGGATTGAACTTTCATAATGAATTAACTATTCATCATTTTGTGGCTGGCCTCCGGTCTTGAAAACATCGAATCACAGTATGAAAGCATTTCCTTCCCCAAATAGGACACGACATCTTATTATTTTGTGTTATAGTCCTTTATACATGTAGTCAATGTTCATGAATTTGGTTAAAAGTAGTACATTTACTACGCATCTTATCAAAGCCGTGGACATTAAAAATGCCCGGAATCTTGTTTACGTACACCATATTATTAGCCCCCACTATAGGGCCCTTGCATGAAGGTCAATTATATGGATGGACTTTTGTTTGCCTCCAGATCATCCAAGGATGGAAGAATACAATGCTGCACCTGGGTCAACCCTGAACATTCAGCTACTTTCTACAGTGATTCCTTGTGTTTCCTCTGCATGCCTTGGGTTGTTCTGGAGCAGGTCTGGCCAAGATAACCTTTTGACCTGCCGTGCAAGCGCCCATTGACATCGTGGATGGATAACGGGCGAACAAACGAGGCCCGAGGGCACACAACTTTCGCTAGCGATTAGTTTGGAACCACCAATCCTTTCCGATGCATGCATCTATGTACATCACTCTAACCACGCGCACTGTTTCCCAAATTGTGGATGGGCAAGGAAGTCAATCGTTACGTAGGTTTAGTAAAAAAGGAAAATAAGCAAATGCCGTTGCTCTTGGCTTTTGTCCAAAAGTACCATTTTTAACCTAATAAGACATTGAAGATAATAATACAAAGTACCTGGTATCTGGAATTGCACCTGAGTGTACGAATTTATGGTTTAGGATGTGAATTTAAACGGGTATTTAGTGTTCTGTATTATACCCCTTTTCTGTATTGTCACGTCCGGCCTTGTGGGGCGGGAGCTAGTCAACGGTTTCATCATCATCTTCCTGGGAATGTTTGAAGAATTGGGAACCCGCTTTCTCTTCTTCAAATTCATTACAAAATAACTGCATATGCACGGGTTTCATTTACAAACGTGATCTAAAATAATACTGAATAGCTTCTTACTTCTTTGAGTCTTGCTTTGACTCTTGCTCATAATTAAGTATGCCGAGGATGCAGTTCTCAGACAACACACAAAGTCTTCTATGTCTTTGAAGTATTCCTTCACTTTCTGGGTATCTACAGCATTTCGTCTTCCATGCCAGTGTGATAAGCCATTTCGGATTGCTGAACATATTCATGTAATATCTAACAACACCAATAGTTAGCATATCTCGGCCCTATTCATTAGCTGCCCCAATGGTCATACTTCCCGTATAACCAGGTTTGTTAACTTCTTTCCATGCCTGGTCTCACAGGGATTAAGACAATATTTCCTTTTTGGCCGAATTGTAAACTAACGTATAGTCTAACCTACAAACTTTTACTTAACAGTATACATTTTGCAAAGGTAAGTAGGCCCCCCACCGTTATTAATTTAAAGTAACTTTTTATCCTAGTAGCAGACGGAAAGGAAGTAACAAACCTACGCCATGTCCTTTACCTTTTTCATCAAGATAAGCCGCCATCACCCCCCCCTTGTGAAATTCAGAAAACCTTGCCATAATCATCAGAGACGTGCTGAATCGAAGTCTGAAATTCTGGTGTAATGTTGGACAGTTTGTCGGGTTTGCGACATTTATGGATGTTGTTGATGTTGCTGTTGATGCTGCTGTTGGTAGTTTACGCAGTAATCCTTGCAGCAGCTGCTGCTGCTGCGGTCTTTCCTGCTGAGGTCGTTGTTACCCACTGTTGATTGATTCTTTGCTGTTGAATGCGGCGTTTTTTGGTAATCTAGTACAAATGCTTAGCAACTTCCAACATAGCTCCATCAAACTGGATGGATTCACATTTCTCCAGCGTTCATTTTGGTTCTGTGTAAATTGGGTGTTCCACTTGGTTGAAATACACGCTTCAATTGTCATTTGCCCAGTCAATACAAGCTTTGCATGATGAAGGTAGCTTGGGTTTCTTTCCTGTTGGACATTGTCCATTTGTCCAGTACAAGGTGATAAAGTCTGCTGTTTGGCTGTTATCCAAACAATGAGGACATTGTCTTACGCATGGTGTTAGCCTCGTGAGCCAACTAGTGGTAGAGCTTGTGCATCGGTAAAATTTTTCATCTCCGGGTCCCCATAGTGTGAATCGAAATCTTTGTTATGTCTGAAAAAGAGCAAAGGGAATTTTAATTAGCCAAGGTCCCAATTCAATGAACAGTATAAAAGATACTTTAAAGATATAACACTGTAAGATATAGTTGAAAAGCATATCTTTTCTATCGTGATATAATACATCACTACAGGTAACGTACACAGACATATCGATAGGAGGCCTAACGAGTTCGGTAGTGATTGTCTCAAGAAAAGTTGGGATTCGTCGAAGTCGAACTATCCTTAAGCCATCAGGAAATTTTAAGCGCAATTGGTGATCCGAAAGGGACAAAACAATACTTTATTATTCAGAATTTTTGAGAAAAAAAACGATTTGTAAAAAAAAATGCATATAGCATTTCTGGAATGGTATCTATAACCAGGTAGGGAACAATTAGGATTATACCGGGGTCAAAATTTTAAATATCTGGCCAGTTGAAAAGTATGCCACATCATTTGTCCACCATAAGGATTCCAAAAAGGTATAGTTTTGCTATCTACAACCCAAAGTTTTGGAAATTCAGGTTAAAAAAACAGCCAAAAACAGTCAAAGGGTTAAATTTCAAGTAATGTTGTACAGGGGTAAAATGTTAAGAGTTGCGCCGATTTGGGTGCAAAATGGTACAATTTTTGGTGGAGGTATAGGATCATCAATAAGGATAGTTTTAGTGTCTCAAATCTTTTAGTTAGCCAAGTAGGGGAAACAAGTTCAAGCCCTTTGACGACAATGGACATATACCTTTGGTTTGCCCCATACATTGTAACTAATCAATTTTAGACCAGTCAAAATCGTCCTATTTTTAATCCTATGAGCTCCACCAATAATATGCACCATATTTTATACTTCCAAATCAGAGCAAGTTTGAAATTTGACCCCTGTGTACAAATGGAACATTACCTTTTGTTGATTTTTGCGGTTTTTAGCCCTATACTCAAAACTTTAGGCTGAGTTAGTACAAAACTATATACCTTTTTGGAATCTTATGATCAGACAAAATAATGTGGTATACGTTCAACATGATTTGAAGAAATTAATATTTTCCCCCCTGTGTAAACCTTGGTTACCCCTATCCGGCGATACTACCATTAGAATGCTATCAGGCATTTTGTATAGGCCATGGTATATTGATGCTCTGCATATAAGTGTCGTTTTGTCCATGTCAGGAATTTATACCGAGAATTTGCTCGGCTTTCATGTACTAAACGAAGGGATATTAGATCGCAATGTTTCAGAGGGTCACTTGCACTTTTCTCTGCAGTGGTTTAATGTTCTATTATACATCGGCCACCATTATACCGAGGAGCAGAGAAGAAAAGCTTAAAAGGTGCATTTCGTATTTCAGCACCTTCCGTTTTTATTCATTGATCACTAGATATCCTTGACAAAAGCTTATTCTCAAAATTTGAGCTGATCCCGATCTTGCGGTTTTGTATTATGAGCAATTGCTCGTTTCCCACGGTCCCATAGGCTACTGTGCGGTAATTTCTGTCCGTTTACGGACAGAAAATACAAAATTGCGAATTTCTTACAGATGCGACCGAATTTGCACGTAAGATTGGGCACACATGGGTTACTAAGGCTAACGGTTCAGATGATATAAAAATCTCAACATTTTTTAGGTAAGTCGGGGGGACGAGGCTGTGGATCACGAAATGCCCCTTTAATCGTCAGTACCAGTCACAGGTATGGCAAGCTAATTGATCCACATCCTCGATAAACTTTCTCTTGATAAACACAGTTTATTACCGCATGATGACATTGGACCATTTTAAGCCTACGGTGTTAAAAGAAAAATGTTCTAGATATAGCAAACTGTACATAGCTGCATCCTTTTAATTTTAGGACCAGATGAACATGCATGTCTATACACCTTTTAACCCCATACAGTGGCATACCGATCGGGGTGGGGTGGGGGAAAAGTTTCCCCCTCTGGCTCGAAAAAAGCTGAACGATATGGATTAAAATATGTATTTTCATCCTCTTCAGGAAATTTCGACCAATTTCAGCCAAAATTTGGGCAATATTGATGTGAATTTTGCAATTTTCGCACGCTACACGCGCATTTTTGTCAAGTTCGAAAGTTCAAACCTAATTGCAGCAAATCACCGAAACAACTCAGGAATTTTGACTCCTCTGGGGGACGACTTGGGAATTTTGCGCCCTCAGGAAACATTTGCAAATTTAACTCCTGTTAATTTACCCCTTTCCTATCTCAAAATCCTCAAAGATGACAAACGAGGGTGATGACTTTAACACCATGTTTGTTAATTTTATCCTTTCTGGAATCAATAGGGGACCGTACCCAATGTTGTTAGTTTACACCATTTCGGTGTTAAATTAACACCATGTTAGTGTTATATTAACACCAATTTTGGTGTTACAATGTATGATACGACACTGTTTGGTGTTATTTTTACACACATGTCGGTGTTAATTCTTTAACACCGTCGGTGCCAAATTGACATCACTGGTATTAATTTAAGACCTACCTGGAATCAATACGGGACCGCACCCTCTGGTGTTAGTTAACACCAAACTTTGGTGTTAATTATTTGTAACACCTGGTGATCATAAGCAGATCACCAAAATACATACTTAAAATTGTGCGACAACACCGAGCGGTATTAAATACTAAATTTGAACATTGACATCGACTTGGTGTTAAAATTTTAACACCCCAGTTTTTGCAGTGTAGAAGATGTGTCATCGAGATTAAGAGTGAGCAGGTCAATGTTGCCTAGAAACCATCAACACTTTTGTACATACTTTTGTGCAAGGTCATATAAAAGTTCCTGCGGATCTACCGCCGGATTATTCGAAACATTTTTTGATAGATAAGGAAGAAAGCATTACCATGCATATCTACGGCGGTGCGGAAAGTGTGTAGTCTGTGTCACAGACTCCGAAAAATATTATCTGAATTAGTACTGCGCGAGAGATTAACGTTATCAGTCCGTCATAGCGAATGCATGCAAATGAACTAAATCTCAAATATCTCCGGAAAACGAAGGGGTTCTATGGATATTTTTGCATCAGAGGGTCCGTTACTATGTTTTGTTTTAAATATGTACCGTAATTGGGTCTGAACCTATAGAACCTAGCGAGAAAATTGAACGTTTTTGTCGGGTACTTCGGTACTCGCAAACACGGAAAAGTGAACACGCAATCGCTACGGGCCGCATCCCTTTTCCCACAATGCATTTCGGTATTATTCCAGTCTTGAGAATTTTCAAACGCTGGTTTCAATTTACGTTTTCAATTTTAGAAACAGGCTATACGTACTTACCGTACCGCCGTAATGCATATCCGTATCTCTCCAGGCCTACATCCGGGATAGGAAGTTGCAAAATCCCCGGGCATGAACATTAAAGCCACAATCAGTCATTTTTTTCCAAATTAAAAATACTCATTTTGTCTCTAAATTGCTAGTGTTAGGTCAAATTAACACCTTATATCATGGAGGTAGAAAATAATTTATTTATTAAAAATATTTTCTACCTCCATGCTTATATTAATGTTCTATGTGAAAAACAGACACTAAAGCATTTTAAATTGGTCTTGAAGATGCCATTTACGACTGTTTCGTTGGCTAATAAAAGTCGGATGCCAACTTTTTTTTTAGTAAACAATGCAGAAAAATCGTCATTTCTTGACAAATAGGGCGCGTTAAGCTTAGCTACTTACAGGGGTTTTTACTACCACCATTTCCAATACAACAGTGCAAAAAAAGGGACTTTGATGAAAATAGGGGGCGCGATTTGTTTACATTTTGAAATAATCGCTGATAGTGGCTTTAAATGCATAAACCCGTCTGGTTTATGCATTTCCCTTTTTTTTTACAAAAGAAATACAATTATGTTTAGCCATCACAACATTTGGAATGAGCATGCAAAATGCATTTAAATGAGTCTAAACAAGCCTAGTCTTAGATCAGTTGCTTTTCAGATCATGGACATGACGTATGTGCTATAATCTATGCAGAATCTACCATTGAAAGGGTATTGCTTAGACAATAATATAAATGATAAGTTTGTATTTTGAAGAAAAAATATTGCTGACGATGATATTTTAATACTGCAGATATATTTTCAATTTAGATGAAATATAATGAAGTTATGACGTGATTCAGTCATTAATAATGTATTTCAATTGTTCCACATATGCTATATTGTAGCTATCAACCACCCAGGGAAACATTAAATTTTATTCGAAACAAGCAATTAATCCGTTATTTTGCAGGACATACGATGTTGAGTATTTGACACGCTTTTTAAAGCGTGTCAAATACTCAAAAGCTACTTAAAAGCTATTTTTAATGAAATACAACTCCTTTTAAACAGTGTTTAGCTGTAAAGCTCTATCACTTTGTAAAATAGTACTAGTATTAGCTAAGGAGCTATGAGTCTAAATGTTCTTGAACTTAAATACGATATACACGATTTTTGGTAATTCTATCTTTAAAATATCTATTATAATAACGGATGTTTATGTTTTGCATTTTTGTGGATAAAAATGAATTAGGAATGTTGTATTAAGAATAATTCTACAGGTATCATAATCACTTATTAATGTTTAGAAAACGATTGAAGAGTATTGTTATGCTATGTTTTCGTATACATATATATTTATACAGTGTAAAAGAACTGATTGGTTATTAAAAGTACACGGTTCCAAACAAATAAGTTCCCCCTAAAATTCAAGGTCATTTTGTTGCATAACTTCACTTAGAACTGGATGATTTTGAAATCATTAAAAAGTTTTGAAGAGAGGAAACATTTGGCTCTGCCACAAAACACACTTTTGGCATTAAAGAGACACTGGCACATTTGAAAAATAGTGAGCCCTCAAGATTTTTCAAAATCGATATTTTTGCATGGTTGTAAAGCTATTATATACAAAAGCCCTCGCCCGAAATGATTAAGACCAAATCAGCTTCCTTATGTGTAAACAGAACGATTTTATAATTTAACGTCGCCGGCGACGTTTAATTTAGCAGACGACGAAAATGGCGTTTAACACAAGAACACGCACGCCGTATGCATGTTTCCCACGCTATGCACACTGCTTGACCGGTCTATAACCTTTGTGGTTTTAATATCAGTGAGTACGAGTCAAAATATTCATGTAATATACACATTTGTTGATTAAAGTTATGAAAAACTTAAAAGTTGGCCTACAAATTACCTGAATGTCTTTATCCTCACATCAATGTGCCTCTCTGTTTTGGGGTATGTTATTTTTATGTGTAAAATATATCTCTGTTCTT